>JANBXA010000651.1:157147500-157217500 GCA_030556225.1 Cricetiscus sungorus
CAGATGCTGTCTGTGTTGAGACAACTTCAAATAAAAAAACATGCACCTCTTCCATTTTCTTTAAAAATGAAAAAGCAGAGGATGTCTCAGTGGGTGAAATGCTTACTTGAGGACCTACGTTTGAGATGCAGCACCTACGTAAAAGGCTGAGTGTGGGCGTGTGAGCCTGTGACCCCAGCACCAGGCAGGGGTAGGCAGGGACAAAGACAGGCAGATCTCTGGGCCTCACCAAATCAGTGAGCTCTAGGTTCAGTGAGTAATCCCGGTTCAAAAGCGTCAGTAGGAGAAGCAACCGTCATCTTGATGTCCGCCTCTGGCTTTGCGTGTGGGTCAGCGCTTCTGCACATGCATGGGAACGTAGTACGTTAACATGTAGGAAAAGCAAGGTGTATTCTGGCAAGTGAATGCTGCATCTCACCTTAGGCTTTGATAGTAAGAATCCTCTTATGTAGCCAACAAACCCACAGCATCTTAGGAGAGATTTAAAGCGGGGAATAGCAAAGATTGCTCTAGTGTCCCTGGCTCACAGCTCAGATCTGCTGCCGCATCCCAATTGTCTCTGACCCAGACCTGAGGGTGCTTCGCCGGCAATTTTATTTCCTTAGCGTTCTCATGACAACACTGCCAGAAGTCTGCATTTCTTCTGAAATGTTTGATTTATGTTTACAATTTTGTTTCGATTTTTTTTTAGTGTGATATTTTGGGGGTTAGAAGTATTTCATTTTAGCCACAGGAACTTTAATTTTCTCTGACAAGACTGTAAGTAAGATTTTTTTTTCTCATATTACCTCGAGGATTCTTTTCTACGAATTCAGGACCCCTTCCTTCCTTCCTTCCTTCCTTCCTTCCTTCCTTCCTTCCTTCCTTCCTTCCTTCCTTCTTTCCTTCCTTTTTTTCTTCCTTCCTTCCTTCCTTCCTTCCTTCCTTCCTTCCTTCCTTCCTTTCTTTTTTTGTTATTGTTCTTGTTTCATACAGCAAGCCTCATGTTGCCACCATACTTTTGTGATGACAGCAGAAATGCCACCCTGGTGCCCCTGTTCCTCTAAGAAAGAGGACATTGGGCTTTGGTGACACAGGCTCAGCTTTATGGCAGGCTTTCCCAACATTCCGTGGGAATGACCTGGAATTTTTCTATTGTTGAAGTCATTAATTAACCCTAAGAAATGACACATCATATTGTCTCACATCCCAGATCCAGTCACTTTCCAATGGCTCATCAGCTGGCACTGAACCTTCCACATGAGAGGCCTCGGGGCTGTTTTAGGATGGAATGATAAGGATAGCATCTAAATACAGGGCTCTGATGCCGGATGCCTGACTTTCCTGCTCTGCTCCTATACAGCTGGGATTTTCTGTATTTGTGTTAATGCTAATTACAGGTAAACAGTTTTATATTTCGTGCGCACGTGTGTGTGCGCGTGCGTGCATGCGTGTGCGTGTGTGCGTGTGTGTGTACATGTGCGCACACTCTCTTACAGTTCTGTGTGTGATAGCATATGTAGACATATATCCACATGTTTGTGGAGGCCATATGTCTTTGTTAGGGTTTCCTATGCTGTGAAGAGACACCATAACCACAGCATCTCTTATAAATGAAAACATTTAACCAGGGCTTGATTGCATTTCAGAGGTTTAGTCCATTTTCATCGTGGTGGAACATGGTGCTGGAGAAGGGGCTGAGAGTCCTACATCTTGCAGGCAACAGGAAGTTGACTGAGATAATGTGTGGTATCCTGAACATAAGAAACCTCAAAGCCCACCCCCACAGTGACACACTTCCTCCAACAAGGCCACACCTCATGAGATTATGGGGGCCAATTACACTCAAAGAGTGTCTTACTTCATCACCCTCAACTTACACGTTTTTGTTTTTCTTTTATTGAAAATAAACTTTTTTCCCCTCACATGATATAACCTGATTACAACTTCCCATCCCTCTACGACTTCAATTCCTCTTCTCCTCTTCTCTTCCCATCTGGGCCCACTCCCCTTCTCTCAGTAAAACAAAATAAAATGAAATATATTAAGGGAAAACCAAGAAAACAGAAACTGACACATTGGAAATTGGGTGAAACAGACAAAAGTAGGGAAGGCACCCAAGAGAAGGCTCGAGACTCAGAGAGCCACTCATTCCTGCACTCAGGGATCCCCCAAGAACACCGAACTGGAAGCCGCCATAGTGTAAGCAGAGGACCTGCTGTAGACCCTGCAGGTCGTCTCTGAGTTCACACAAACCTTGATCCCTGTTGGTTCAGGGGGCCTTGTTTTCTGGGTGTGCTCTATCTGTTGTTACACTGTTTTTGATTCCTCTTCCAAGGCTCCCTGATGCCCAAGGAGAGGGATTTGATGGGGCCATCACATACAGGGGTGCATACTCCAAGGTCTCTCACTCTCTGCATAATGTCTGGATGTGAATCTCTGTTTATTTTCATCTACTGCAGGAGGAAGCTTCTCTGATGATGGCTGAGCAAGGCATTCATCTATGACGACAGCAGAATAGCATTAAGGGCAACTTTATTGCTACCTTCTTTTAGTAGAACAGTAGTATGTGTTTGTCTCCAATGTCTCTGGGCTATCTATACTCGGGTTCTTGGCCATCCAAGCAGTTCTGGGTATGGGTTCCATGTGGTGGAGGAGGCCTTAAGTCAAATCAGATATTGGTTGGTTACTCCTACAAGACTTGTGCCAACATTGCATATCGTGTAGGCAGGAGACCAATGTAGATAAAAAGGGTTGTGGTTGGCTTGATGTTGATGTTATTCTTTTGATAGTGTGCAGAGTACCTTCCTGTACCAAAGATGCCAGAACGTAGGGGTTAAGTCTCTCTGTAGCCATCATCTCTACTTCTCCGTATCCATGGGTTGTGTAGGGTGCTGGCTTCGGCAATGGAGCCAGCGCCATCCTTTTGACTCTCATCCTGTGCCTTGAGATGGGTTCGCTCACTGAATTTGGAGTTTATTCATTCCCCCAGCTAGACTTGGGATCTTCCCCGTCAAGGTCCATGCCTTCAGGACTGGAATTGCAGGTGCGCAATGCCACACCTGATGTGTTTCTATCAGTGCTGGGGATCTGGATTCAATTCCTCCTGCTTGAGGGACAAGCATTCTATCAACTGAGCCCAGCTCCCCAGTTATCATTCTGTAGGGACATCATTTTCTCTCCACTAATCTTGTGTTGGTTGCCCTTGGCCCTTGTAAGCTTCCTGGTAAAGAAGCATCTCCACAGGACACTGGGAGGAAATTCTGGAACACAGGAGACCAGCTGCCATTCTGTTTAACACTGAGGTAGCTGCATAAGATGACGACCCCAACATATTTCCATGCATTCTCTTTTTAAAATTTTTTAAAAAGTTAACTGTTAGATGTTTCACGTGTTACATAATACCATGTCCTTTGATGCCCTTAGCTCTCTAGAACACAGCAGCTATTTACCACTTTGTATTGGGTCCACTCCTTTGTTATAGTTCACATACATTCGTATTCAGTGTATGAGATAACCAACACACTGTGTAAATATTTTCTTTTTGTAAAGTGTTCTAAAAGCAGTCTGTGAAGTGCTAATGCACTAAGAAACTGATTTCATTCTATCATATTTTTAGACGAATATGACAGATTTTATACACGTACCCTCTTTCAATGTGAATGAGTGTAAACGTAAAAACAAATTTTTGAGCTGATATAAATACAGATTTTTTTTCATAAACTCACCATATGCATATAATTCGTATGTTGAGAATCATTTTTTTTTAAGAAAAACCTCAAAGGAAGCAGTGTATAGACACATATCAGTAAGTTGTTGACTTAGACATTCCCTAATTGGAAGATGGACCTTGAAAGTACTGACCATACATGTAAGTGCGTACTAGAAGCTGAGCTTCTCAGAGGGTTGAGTAGACAGCAGAGTTTCAGCTCTAAGTGGTGGAGACTATGCAGTGCCCAGGCCATGGGTGGAACACAGGGTAACTAACAGGACAGAGAGATAAGCCTGGGTATAAGATGTCCAGACTCATGTTGGGTAACCGACTGCCAGAGGTCAGGGGACCTTCCCAGAAACGAAGCGGAGACAGGCTGGGAGGTAAAAGGGACACAACAGTTCAATACCACACACAAGTGCTTGAACATGCACACACGTACATAGGTGACCATGCCACTTCCATGGGTATACACAATATCGGTGATGTCTAGGTGACAAAACACTGACTAAGTTCTCTACATCAGAAACTAAAACTTTCACAATGAGATTTAAAAGGCATGTCATCCCCGGTTTATGAATGAAGTGTGAGACCCATGAGCTACATTACAGAATCTCCAGGACTCACACAGAACAGAACTGGGCTGCTTCCCTGCATCTTCCACATGTGCTGGGGCCACTGTGTGTCCCTTTCAGCTCTGCTGAGCCGTATTCCTGCTCTCTATGATGTTTCCAGACTGTGGGTCACTGGGAGGCAATTTGCAGCCCTACACACACACTCTTCTGGGTGTTCAAATGTTCTGGGCATTGTAGTGAATGGATCTTACAAAAGCAATTGAGTTCTTTCATTTTTTTTTTTAATCTTGAATTAGCCAACAAGTTACAACTGATCACATCTCAGGGGAAGTCTACACAAATGGACCTTCCTGAAGTAGTGACTTCATGCTTATAGCTATGGGATGCAGCTATAGTATAAGTGTCTGACCTTACACTGACCTGTCTATCTATAGTTTCTTAGAGTGTGGTCATCACTGAGTCAGTCAGGTATTTGTTATAGAATATACACATATGGGCATGGCTGTATATTGCTTTCTTTTCTAATTGAAGGGTAACTCAAAAACCCATACCACATTTCCATGACAACATTTCTCCAAATCTTGCTCCAAATATTCTTTCCATATTATGTGTCACCACACATTTGGCATAATTATGCTACTCATCTATAAAATAATTTGTTTCATATACGAAGTGTGTTTAAGAATAGCAGTCAGTGTTATCACCATTCACCTACGGCTACAGTTAAGTCTGCTCCATAGCACTTGGGAGAAAGTCTGAGGATCAGTTAGCCTGGTATGTGCAGCAGAAAAACAAATCCATCTCAAAAAATGTGGAGACAAGCACCAGCATGACCTCACATATGCCTGGACACCTGTGCACTCACACGCCCATGCACAGTGCACACTAACAAGCAATGTTTATTGTACACACACACACACACACACACACACACACACGACAGAGAGAGAGAGAGGGAGAGGGGGAGGGGGAGGGGGAGGGAGAGGGAGAGGGAGAGAGGGAGAGGGAGAAAGGGAGGGGGAGGGAGAGGGAGAGGGGGAGGAGGAGGGGGAGGGGGAGGGGGAGGGAGAGGGAGAGAGAGAGAGGGAGAGGGAGAGAGGGAGAGGGAGAGGGAGAGGGAGAGGGGGAGGGAGAGGGAGAGGGAGAGAGGGAGAGGGAGAGGGGGAGAGGGAGAGGGAGAGGGGGAGGGTGAGGGTGAGGGGGAGGGAGAGGGAGAGGGAGAGGGAGAGAGGGAGAGGGAGAGGGGGAGGGTGAGGGTGAGGGGGAGGGAGAGGGAGAGGGAGAGGGAGAGAGGGAGAGGGAGAGGGGGAGGGGGAGGGAGAGGGAGAGGGAGAGGGAGAGGGAGAGGGGGAGGGGGAGGGGGAGGGAGAGGGAGAGAGAATCATTGTACATTTTAATAGGACTAGATACCAGAGCGATTCATGGCATTTTTTATTTTACACTGCAGCTGTGAGTGCTGCCACTGTGTCCTGAAGCACACTAAGTCTTTATTTCCAAGCCCAGCTGACATTTTACTCTGACGGTGATGGCCTTCAGCATTGTATACTTTTCTTAGAAATCTTAATAAATAACCAAGAACAAGTTGTACCTTATGAGTATCTAACAGCATTTGGAATGTCTTGGCTCAGCAAAAAGACAGGCGTTTGGCAGTAACAGAAGTCAGTGAGTAGTGCAGGTAATTCAAAGTTAGGAATGGAGCTGGGCCCTGGGCTTCCCTGAGGGACATGGTCATCGGCGGTAATTCTAAGTCTCTTGAAGATGGTAAGCCCTCAGCTCATTTATCCGGTTGCCTCATTTCCAAGTTTAGTGTCATAAACACATCCCGCAGTTGCAGTTTGGTTGGGTACGTCCACTATTCAGACAGAGTTTTCTACATTATTTACCATGCTAACATAAAAATAGCGGACACTCGAGTGGGCATGGTGTCTGGAAGTCAGCCCTAGGGGCACATTCCTGCTGTGCCACGACTTTACAGCCGGGGGAGGGGAACACAAAAAACGTTCCCAAGGACTACAGCGACATCGTAATATCCCGTCTTCCCTCAGTGAGGGAAGCTGGCTCGTCGTCGTTGCCTGATAGCTCAAAATAGTTGATAGATGGGGAGAGGCCAAGGAGACGCCACCTCTCCCTGAGGATGTACAGGCAGTTCAGGGTTCAAAGGGCAGCGATAGCACTTTTAGTAGTATAACCATTGGCAATGCCCCTGTAAATAATGCCCCTATATCTGAGTTCCTGTAAGTAACCCTACTCCAGTCAATTGGCTTACACACACCCCAACACACAGACACACACACACACACACCCAACACACACACACACACAGACACACAGACACACACATACACACAGACACACAGACACACACAGACACACACACACACACCCAACACACAGACACACACACAGACACACACACAGACACACACACAGACACACACACAGACACACACACACATACACAGACACACACCCAATGCACAGACACCCACAAACACACACACACTCACACACACTCAGACACACACACACACACACACACACTCATGGCATGAAAATATAAGGATGACTATTGGGATATGTATGGAGACCAGAGAGAGCAGGATGACACAAGATAGGGTGGGAGGTAAATATGACCAAAATGTATTACACATGTATATGAAAATATTACAGTGAAAGTCTTGGTGGTTATATATATTATATGTTAATAAAAAACCCTAAGAATATGTCAAAAACAAACAAACAAAACACTGAGCCCAGGTGGGTTTTTTGACTCTCATTTTGTGCTTATGCCCGTTGACTTGCTTGAGACATGGGAACTTAGGGAATCAAACAGAATGTAACATTCTGACAAACGTTATTGCAATAATAATAATAAACCTTGGTTTTTGACTCAGCCAGTGAAATAGTACAAGTTAGTGTGTTAGTTCTAAGTAGGGAAAAATCTCAGGCCCTTTTTATTTTTATGAAGCAATACTGAAGATGATCACACAAACATTTATCAGTTCCCATCTCAAATGTGTCATTGTACTATAGCTCTTGTGACATGATAAGTCAAGTATTTCCTTGGAGCATGTGTTGTTGGAAGCTGTCTTCATGAAGCAAGGGTTTCCTTTTCTCCCATGAAAAGGGCCTAGAACTAGCCAGCTAAGCTGGGCTTGTTAGGGAAGAGGGGCCAGGGGTGCCTGCTGGAGAGCATGCTGCTCCAGTGCTGAACACAGTTTATGCAGAGGAGCTTAGCCAGGATAACAGGTTTGGAATGAAAAGATTTTCCAGGTCAGGTTCCCAACAGTCAAGGCAACTGAGTTTTAGATTGTTCTCTACACGATGAGGTGGAGTGAGAGTTCTGTGATATGTTAAGCCAGACTATTAGATTGTTCTCCACAGGATGAGGTGGAGAGAGGGTTCTGTGATACTGTTAAACCAGACTTAGCCTCTTGTTGCATCATTAAATCACTTTTCAGCTTCTTTATTTGTGTTTACCACTTCAGCATGGGGATCTGGTTTCTCTCAACTCTCCTACATTCTCCTTAAACTTCTGCCTCCTCCTCACCCTACTCACACTATCTTCTCACTTGACTTTGGAAGCTGGGATGCTGTGAAGAAAATCTCCACATCCTTCTCCTCCCACGTGTCTCCCGGCCCACCACTGGTTCTGCCTTCCCATCTGTTACTATCAGGGCTTTCCGGGTTGCAGTCCTGGGCCAGAAGTGGCAGCACGGAAACCCAAAGACTTGTCAGAAATGCAAATTCGCAATTCCCACCAGAGAATTAATGAGTCTGGGACTCAGGAGGAAGGACCAGTAACCCATGTTTGCGGCCTTCAGGTGACTCCGGTTTAGGACAGTAGGCTTCCAAGCAATGCTGAAGATAGATTATGCTCTCAGCTAAAGCCACTCCTAATTCTCCCTGGTCCCAACTGCATCACTCTAGGAATTCTGTCCTCTCCAGAGTCATTTAATTTTCCATGTTTGATCATTGCTACCGACACATGAATGTGGTTCTAGTTTCCACTTTAAGAACAAGACATCAGGAGCCCCACCAGGCGCTGTCTGAACCATCTTAGAAGCACAACTCTTCAGACTTTATCACATGCCTCACCATCCTCATCCCCCCAAGGACCTCACCCAGACTCTTGCCGTCAGCAAAGGCGAACTCCACACGGCTGAACCTGGTGCTGAAGTCTCACCTCATTTTATGCGGCTTCCCAAGTAGCACTCAACTCCATGGTTCGCCGTCTTTGCATGGTACACTTCTCAGCACCACACAGCCAGATTTCCTGCACTGCACTGTGACCCCTCCTCAGCATCCCTGCTCTCCTTTCTTTCAAAGGCAGACTCAGTCTCCTGATGGCCTCCTTGTGGCACCATGCCCGTGCTCCTCAAATTTGCCCTTGTTTCTGAGCTCTGAGGACTTGTGTGTTGTTGATATTTGGGTGTCTGATAGACATAATATTATCAACATTTCCCAAGCTACACTTGGTGTTTCTACTAAAACTTACTTCCTCTAGCCACAAGCCTAGAACCGTATTTGATGCCCCTCTAGTCTCTCCTGGGAAATCCCACTGACCTTACTTTCAAAACACAGCCAGCATCAGACGAGTTCTCTAGAGCTGTTACAAATAAAGACCCAAGTCAACACCTCAGTGTCACTTCCTAAGTGACTTTGAAATCACTAAGATTGATGTCACACAGCTGACTGACATGTAGTTTGTTTTCTGTAGCCTTGTAATAGATAACAGCTTTGCCCTGTGGGGTTGTGATGGTGACAGTTGCCTAGGTTACTTTTCGGGGACCTGAAGGCCACTTTTTACTTCTGAAAGCATCAGCTCTTCACAGATGTCTGTTGGTTAGTGAGGTGGAAATTGCTTGGCATTGCTGACTTTGTAATGTGTTTGTCTGATTTGCTATCCAGTCTCTGGGTCAGATGGACTTCAGTTGGCATTAGATACATTGATTACTTGAGAAATATTTTATCCCAAGTGTAATGTGAGGAACAATTTACTAAGACTTGTCAATCCATTGCTTTTCCTTGTTCAGTGCAGAGGACACAGAAGATTTCCATGACTGCAATGAACAGAAGTGGCAGTCTCCTGGAAGATCCCAGGCTGTTTTCTGGAAGAACACGGACATCTCCATTCTCATTAGGCTATCTCCTCCATTATTATTCATCCATTCTTGTGTGTGTGTGTGTGTGTGTGTGTGTGTGTGTGTGTGTGTGTGTGTGTGACATCATGGCTTTCATTACTCATGTACTGTGCACATTTATTGTTTTGCATGCAATGTATTCACAATTACATTGAAATATATCCTTTAAAAAATAATTTCACATATAAAAGTATTCCTAGAAGGACATAAAATGTTTTTTATAACGTTTATCTCTGCATTTTAGTATTACTAATCAGATTTATTTTTACTTAATAACTTAATGTATACATGTTAATATATTTTTTGAGGTTATAATTATATAACATCCTCCTTTCCTATACTCTCTCCAAATCCTCTCATGTGCTTCCATGTTTCTTTCAAACATATGGCCTCTATCTTTAATTGCTGTTACATACATATGTATCTACCTACCTAAGTAGATGAATACAACCTGCTCATTGCATATAATTTACTTGTTTGTATATGTTTTCTGGGATGACCATTTGGTATTGGATAACCAACTGATGTGCTCTTCCCTGGGGAAGACTGTTTCTCTGCCTCTCAGCATTCCTTAGTTGTCTACAGTTCTTTGTGTAAGGCTGAGGTCTCATGAGCTTTACCCCTTCCATGTTAGCATGACTACTGGCATTGTCCTTGTTCTGGTCATGTTTAGACAGCCATGTTTGGAGGACCTCATGGTTGCAGTTTGTTTGACATTTAGTTTTAGTAAACATGATTTTATGGTAAATTTCCTGTCCAGGCTCTTACAAAACCTCCATCATTCTCCCACAACGATGGGTGCCAGAGTCGTAGATATAACAGTTGGGACTTTATTCCACAACCTCCATCATTCTCCCACAAGGATGGGTGCCAGAGTTGTAGATATAACAGTTGGGACTTTATTCCACAAGTCTACACTTTGATCCATTGTGGTTTCCTCTATTACAAAGCAAAGTTTCCTTGACGAGGGGTGATAACTCTACCCATCTGTGAATGTAAAGATAAATATTGAAAATGTACTTAGGGATTGTTGAATGTCCTCAATGCATGCACGTGGCCAGGCACCTCTCCTGAGGACCTCCAACTGCCAGGCTCTACCCACAGAACACTCTTAACTGCCCTAACAGCCAGACCCATTCCTCTCTCTACAGAGTCAAATGACTAAGCTCTGGACTTGAAAACTCACCAATCTTCTCCCTGGAGATCTCTACCCTGGAACACCCGCCCCAACCCTAAAGATATCCTATATAAACCCCGCCCTCAACTTAGTTCTCTGCTGCTTCTAGCCCTAGCGGAGGCTGCTACCCTTCTGGTTTTGCACTTCCAGTAAATCTCTTGTGTGCTGTTTGTGTGCGATGTGACTTTGTGATGCCTTGGCTCCTGGCTGCCGGGATACCTTTCCATCTGAGTCATAACACTGACAGGTTATGCTGTGGTCTTGGGGGAAAGCATTGTCGACTAGGAAAACTCCATCCCGTGTTTTGACAAGAATTTTCCACTGACCTGGAATTCACCATGTAAGCTCTGTTGGCTGGATAGTGAGTCTCATGATCTGTCATATAAGCTTGTTGTGCATGACCTAGCTGCTTTTTGTTTATTTATATGTAGGTGTTGGTGATCAGGCCCGGGCCCTCATGTCTGTCCTTCATTGCTTTTATTATATATCTACAACTCCTTAACTCCTTGTGGTTGACAAGATATTTGGCAAGCAAAGTACATGCCTCTCCATTCTTTGGCCACTGGTTAATGCTGGTCTTTCACCACATGGTGGTTTGATCACCTCCTATGATCCATTATTACCACACCATTTATAATGGGTGCTGCCCTTTTACAACTGCTGATGTTTTATTCCCAGTCTTCTACCACGCCAAGCATTTATCAAATCTGACATCATTTGCCTCTTACATTTGTAACTGTTACTTGTCCCCACTAGAACATATAGGTTCCACGTTTGTCCTTCTTCACCCTGTGAGATTGACAATGCTTAGAACATTGTAAACTCCCAATAATGTTTGTTACACCCATACTTTCCCTCTTGTGGTCAGATTCCAGGCAGGAAAAGGAAGCAAATGAAAAAGAAGAAGTAGGAAAGAAGGGAGCAGAGGTGGGACTGAGGGAGAAAGAGGAGGAACAGCGAAGTGTTAGGAGAGAAGGAAGAAGAAAAGAGAAATATCCATCACATGAAAATGGAAGCAAAGTTGAGGATACATTTATTTATTTATTTATAAATCTCTGATTCCCTGGATAAAGCATCTTTTTAAAAGTATCTTTTTAAATAGTATCTTTTAATAATGATACTATTTCTTATTTAAAATTTAAACAAGCTTGTTTTACATGTCAATCCCAGTTCCCTCACCCTCCCCTTCCTCTCCTGGCCCCCCAACCCCAATCCCATCCCCTTTCTGCTCCCCAGGGAGGATAAGACCTTGCATGTGAGATCTTCAAAGTCTGTCATATCATTTGGAGCAGGGCCCTAGCTGACCCCCATGTGTCTTGCCTGAGAGAGTATTCCTCTATATGGAATGGGCTCCTAAACTCCATTCGTGTACTAGGGATGCATGTGTACTATGGATCCACTACCAGAGGCCCCATAGACTGACCAGTCCTTCTAACTAACACCTATGTTCAGGGTGTCTGGGTCAGTTCTATGCTCATTTCCAAGCTATCAGTCTGGGGCCCATGAGCTCCCCCTTGTTCAGGTCAGCTGTTTCTGTGGGTTTCTCTAGCCTGGCCTTGACCCCTTTGCTCATCACTCCTCCCTGTCTGCAACTGGATTCCAGGAGTTCAGCTCAGTGTTTAGCTGTGGGTGTCTGCTTCTGCTTCCATCAGCTACTAGATGAAGGTGCTAGGATGGCAAATAAGGTCGTCAATCTCATTATCAGGGAAGAGCATTATTGCTTAGATTATTAGTTGGGGTCATCCTTGTAGATCTCTGGACATTTACCTAGTGCCAGATTTCTCTTTAAATCCTATAAGTGGCTCCCTCTATTATGGTATCTCTCTTCTTGTTTTCCTTTATTCTTCCCCTGACTCAATCTTCCTGCTCCCTCATGTTCTCCTCTCCCCTCCTCTTCACCTAACTCCCTGACCCCCCCCCACCATGCTCCCAATTTGCTTGGGAGATCTTGTCCCTTTCTCCTTAGGGTCTTCCTTGTTTCCTAGCTTTTCTTGTGGTGTGGATTGTAGGCTAGTGATCTTTGCTCTATGTCTAAAATCCATATACGATTGAGTACATGTCATGTTTGTCTTTTTTTGTGACTGGGTTACCTCACTCAGGATGGTTTCTTCAAGTTCCATCCATTTGCCTGCAAATTTCAAGATTCTATTGGTCCCCCTACCCCCAGCTGAGTAGTATTTCATTGTAAATGTACCACATTTTCTCCATTCATTCTTCAGTTGAGGGGCATTTAGGTAGCTTCCAGGTTCTGGCTATTACAAATAATGCTGCTATGAACATAGTTGAATAGGTGTTCTTGTTGTATGAATGTGCATCTTTTGGGTATATTTCTAATAGTGGGAATGTTGGATCCCATGGTAGACTGATTCCCATTTTCCTGAGGAACTGCTATACTGATTTCCAAAGTGGCTATACAAGTTTGCACTCCCACCAGCAGTGGAGGAGTGTTCCCCTTTCTCTACATCCTCTCCAACATAAACTGTCATTGGTGTTTTTTGTTTTAGCCATTCTGGCAAGAGTAAGATGGTATCTCAGAGTTGTTTTGATGTGCATTTCCCTGATTGCTAAGGATGTTGAGCACTTTCTTAAGTGTCTTTCAGCCATTTTGGATTTCTCTATTGAGAATTCTCTATTTAGTCCTGGATTATTTGGTGTTTTGGTAACTAACTTCTTGTGTTCTTTGTATATTTTGGAAATCAACCCTCTGTCAGATGTGGGGTTGGTGAAGATCTTTTCCCTGTCTGTGGGCTGCCATTTTGTCTTGTTGACTGTGTCTCTTCCCTTACAGAAGCTTTTTTGTTTCAGGAGCTCTTATTATTGTTGATCTCAGTGTCTGTGCTACTGGAGTTATGTTCAGGAAGTGGTCTCCTGTACCAATTTGTTCAAGGGTACCTCCTACTTTCTCTTCTAAGAGGCTCAGTGTGGCTGGATTTATGTTGAGGCCTTTGATCCATTTGGGCTTGAGTTTTGTGCACGGCGATAGACATGGGTCTATCTGCAGTCTTCTATACACCATCATGCAGTTGTGCCAGCACCATTTGTTGAAATTGCTTTATTTTTTTCCACTGTATAATTTTAGCTTCTTTGTCAAAAATCATGTGTTCATAGGTGTATAGGTTAATATCAGGGTTTTCAATGCAATTCCATTGGTGTACCTGTCTATTTTTTGTACCAATACCAAGCTGTTTTCAGGACTATAGCTCTATAATAGATCTTGAAGTCAAGGACGGTGATGCCTCCTGAAGTTCCTTTATTGTACAGGGTTGTTTTGGCTAACCTGGGTCTTTTGTTCTTCCATATAAAGCTGAATATTGTTCTTTCAAGGTCTGTGAAGAATTGTGCTGGGGTTTGATGGGGATTGCATTGAATCTGTAGGTTGCTTTTGGCAAGATTGACATTTTTCAAACAGAATGTCTTGTTACATTGAACAGAGTTGAGTTTTTGCCAGTAAGAAATCTAGAGAGCATGAACATCAAGTAGCTTCCCAGTGGCATTTAAAGAACATGTGGACATCTGTGATGATTAATCTGGTTGGTTCACTTGATTGTTACATCTGGGGGTGGCCATGAGGATATTTCTGCAGACATGTAGAACATGAGGGCTGATCACAAATGATCAGTTCATTGATAGAGCAAAAATCTGACCAGACATTTGAATGGTTGTGGAAGCGTGGAAGGCAGGGCTTGCTTTTAAGAATTTGCTCACCAAGGACATGTCGTTAGGAGCTATACCAAGCACAGGCCCATTCCTATTACTGCTCCAGCCTGTCAGCCTCGCTGTGTGCTGACCTCTCCACTAGAGTTGACTGAAACTTCTAAAATGAGTCAAAATTAATTGCCCCCTTTTAGTCATCACATTTGGGCAATTTTTCACTGTGATCTTAAATGTGCCCAACACAATGCCCATGTAATCTGTCAGACCACCCTTGACACAGCATTATTATTTCCTTTTCACAGTTTTGGAAGCTGCCACTGAAGGTGGGGAGGTGCCCAAGGTTGTATTGCTGGTAAGATGCAGAACTAAGATTAACTCTGCATCCTGAGCTGCATCCCATTGCTGCTAATTATCACACCACTTTGTGAACACTGTTCTTAAGAAAACAGGATGCTAGAATTTTTCATACATTTATCATCATGGATTCAATGTTCCAATAATCAAAGTGAGATATGAACATGTGAAAATATGTTCAGTAAATTAATGAATCAAGTCAGTGCTTTCAGAGCTCAGAGTAAGCCCAGGGCTTGTCCAAGGAGTGACCTTGGTCTTAAAAATGGGTTCATAGGGGAAAATAGGAGTATTTTGATAGTGAGAAAACTGTCTCTGTCTTAGTAGAAATGATGCCCTTGGCTCAGGACAAAGTCTAAGAATCGATGCTAGAGAGATTAATTATAATTTTAATGCATCAGGACATAAATGGAGATGGATGCTGGTTAGTATGATAAATGAATGTGAATTTATGGCTATTTCAGCTCATTAATAAATAGAAAACCATTAAGTTGCTAAATCCAGGGATGCAGAGACCCCCCCCCCAAGGATAGAGATGACCTTTGTATGGTAGTCATTCTTCCTGCAGGATACTTTGTGCGTTACACCTGTATAGCCTTGGTATGCTGTTGGGCCAAGGATGAATGTGCTGAGCTTTGGAATCTACCACAGTAGAATTACTCTTTCATGGTTACTAGTTTATTTGAAAATAAATGTTGGTTTGGTTTGGTCCTGCATGCAATCCTAATTGCTGTCACAGCTATGTTGGCTGGTGGCATAGCTGCATGAGCCCAAAGACGGAGCTTTTGGACTGGTGTGATTGGGCTTGCTCTGTTTCATAAAGTAAAACAGATTTTCCCCCGAAAACACCACCTATGCATCCCTTTATTTTCCAGCATCTGAGGGGACACGAGGCATGCACGGATCTGCTTACATTCATCAATGACGCTTAGAGACAAGATTATTCAGGGGCTAAAGTGGATAAGTTAATAAGAGTGTGGGGCCAGTGGGGGGGAGAGTGAGTCAGACAGAGGGAGAGAGGGAAAGAGAAATACACACACACATACACACACACGTATATAAAGACAGTAATACACACACACACACACACATATATATATATAAATATACACAGATTATATATATAAATATACATATATATTTATATATAATCTGTATATATATATATATATATATATACATATATATATATATATTTATATTGGGAGTCTTGTGTTTCTGGCTGTGATACAACCCATTGACCCAATTGACTATGGGATCACTTTTCAGCTTTCCCATTCACACCATCGATGGTCTCTGTGTTCTTGACTTGGTTGAGCTTCCTTGGTTGTTCAGAAAGTCATAGCACACAAAATCAGACACAGAGGAAACTGAGGACTTGACTTCCAGGGCCCGTGAGTGCGGCAGGGGTAGCTGCTTCCAGGGTTCTGCCTTACTCTGCTGACTCAGATCCCAGAAAACTGCTCTGCAGTTCTCTTCAGGACAGTGGGACCATGTGATTGGTTTCAGCAAATGAGAATCGATGGAGGTGTCCTGTGAATTTCTGGCCTTGGAGTGTGATGGGAGATGTTAATGATAATTAAAACTTGGTGTTAAATTAGTTAAGATTTCTAGATATACAGAGGTGTATTAGAGATGAATAGGCATTCTTCAAACCTTTCAAAGACTTACAGAATATGGCATTTAAAATGGTTTAGGGATTTTCTTGACAGTGAGGCACAACTGCTCCTGGTAGCACCACCTGCATCAGAAAGGAAGATGGACATCGAAGAAAAACATTATGGAGTTTGCTTCTAATATGGCAAGACTAGCTATTTGAGCAAGGCTAGTCTCTTGTCTAGACTGTTTGACTTTATGTTGTAGAAACTGGACATGCAGGACCCACAAAAAGATGACTGCTGATGCAAGATGGACATTGCTACAGGGTTCCTGCTTCATGGAAGAGGCTGCCAGACATCCAGATAGTCTACAGGACACAGAGAAAAGTGACTGACAAACTATCAATACAGGTGGACAGTTTAAAGTTTCCTGCTTTGTTGAGGAGTCTGGAGACACACTATGACCTATGGGCTGAAGATGGAACTTTACAGAAGAACTTCGGGTGACTGACCAGGCAATGAGTTGTCTCTGTCATTTCTAGAGTTTATATGTTATCCTTCTGTGGTCTTTGAAGGAGTTGAAGACAGATAGTTTTCCTTAGTTAGGATTAAAGATAAGTTACATATAGGACTTTAGACTCACAAAGATAGGATAGATGATATTTTCTTTAAGTCTTACAAAATGTTAATGGACTAAATATTGTTAACTGTGATTCTTATTTGATAACTGTTGAATGGTATATTTTGCTATGTTAAGGTTAAACCCCTTCGTTTACTTTAGACAGAAAAGAGGAGATGATGGGAGATGTTATTCTGTATATATGTTTCTCATACTGGTTAATAAAGACCTGTGGCCAATGAGATAGCAAGATAGGCGGGGCTAGGAGACAAGGAGGAAGAGGAAGTGGGAAGGTGGAGTCAAGATGTAGCCCGGGGAGAAGCAGGACGCCTGCCGCGGCTTCCGGATAAGATGACCACGTGGAAATACTTAGATAAGTAGAAATGGGTTAATCATTAAGTCAGAGCTAGCCCATTAACAATAATGGTAACTGGCCAACAGGATTGTGTCGGATACAGGGTCTCTGAGTGTTATTTGGGGCTGGTGTGGCTATGGGCCCAGACTGGTGGCAGGCAGGATCGAGCCGGTGGGAAGGAACAACCTGACGTAACAGGAGTGTGTGTGAGTTTTCAAATACTTTTGATTTCCTTGCTGGAACAATACCAAGACTACACATTGAGATACATTCAGTCTGCAGCCATAAGTAGCCACAGGAAAGAATTCCCCGGGGTTCCTGATGCTGTGTGAGAAAATTCACTTCTCAGAAATCTCACATTTCTGAGATTTTTGTTATTGTTACCAATGCAGAATCTAACTTCTTTTGAGCAAATTAGAAGTTGTTCATAAATGTTTTCCCAAGTGAAATATATGCCCCGTGAATTCTCCTACTGTTTTTCTGAAGACACTCTCAGTAAATGAGGTTTATTTCTTAATAACAGAGTAGTGGAAGAAGGTAGAAAATCATTCTAGAACTGGGTCAAACAAGAAAAGAACAAGAGATCTAGAGAAATAGGATTAACCAGATGATTTGCCTGGGAAATATCCCACATGGGAAAAGGAATAGGACCCAAATTTAGAGACTCAAAGGCCAGTAACTAAGTTAGGGAGATGGGTTGAATAGATAACACACAGATTCATGAGTGCTGGACTCACAAATGAAGGAGGTGCGATAGAGAGCCGAAAGCACACATGTTAGCAAATGCATTAAGCACACGCACAATGTCACCCATCAGGGGATGCTAAAGTCCTCATTCTCCAACTTCCACTAGATGCCTAGTGACAGTAGGTTCAGCCCATTTCTGCAGTGTCAGCATAGGGAGGTGGTGTGGAATCACGAGCCTAGAAACACTGGGTAAAAAGGTGCACCACTTACGTGAGGGCCTACAAGGACAATCTGTAGGCCAAAAATCCATGGAACTTGTGAAGCTGTTACTTTATTATAAGGCAAAGAGATATTGCATATAAAATTAGGCCGAAAAGATGGAGGTGAGGGGGTTAGCCTAGGGGTCCAATGTAATGGGTGTAAGGTGGGGGGGGATGAGGGGTGTGGCAAACACATGATCTGTCAAGATGGTGTAATGTACTCTCTGAAGGATAGGGCTAAATGACATCCTTCTGTAATCTGTGCAGGACAACAGCAAGTGGAATGATAGCCATCTTATATTGCAGATGGGAAACCAAAGTTTTTTTGTGTGTGTGTGTCCCCCCACCCCCTATTGAAAGGGACAGGCATACCTGTGGTCCCATCAGGTTGGCATTTTCCTGGCCACACCTTTCTGACTTTTGAGCCTAGCTTCTTCAAATCTGTGGGCCATCCTTCACAACTTATGAGATGTGACAGGACAGGTTTTGATGGAACGAGGAAGGCCAGCACCTGATATTTCTTGTTCAGTGGCTTTTTGTCTCTTTTAAGACCATCTGTGTAATTTCTCTCCTGATTCAGGTCTTTTAAATTCAGAACTTCATTCAAAACTTAGAATTAGTGATTCGTTAATCCTACACAGAGAATTTTAACGCTAAATACAGATTATTTTTCACGCTCTGAGCTCCACTTGCTGATTGGGAAATATGAGACAGTAGGGGCTGGCATGATCACGGGTGTTGAATGGCACACAAAATTACTACTGTGTTGCTGAACTCTGGGACCATGAAGTAGCCTGACAGTGATCACTTTCCCTCAACCTGGAAGACTATGTATGGTTTTCCAATAAATCTGCAATAACGCAATTTATGCACGACAACAATGCAAGTAGCAAGAGAATCTCGAGGAGTAAATATTTTATCTAGGAATTAACCATGCGAGACTCATTCACAGATGCTAATTAGGATACTGAGGTTAAATCCCTGTGTGTTATGAAGCCAGCTTATGTTCAATAATCAAGTAGATAAAGACTAATGATGCGGGGCTTGTATTTTGATTAACTGCCATATCATCTTCCCAAAATATGAGATCATTTATAATGGCAAAGGTAGCAGCTCTGCCCTCTTTTCTGTCCCTTAGGGGATGGTGACAGAGTGACGGTAGGTTTATTCCATCTCTGCAGTGTCGGCACAGGGAGGTGGTGTGTATACCATGTGCCTAGAAACATCAGATAAAATGTTCACCACTTACACGAGGGCCTGCAAGGCCAACATGCTGGGCGAAAGTAATGCCCTCTCAGAGATATTCACACCCAGAATCCATGGAACTTGCGAAGCTGTTGCTTTATTATCAGGCAAGGAGATTTTGCATATAAAATTAGGATTAAGAGATGGAGGTGAGACCACTAGCCCAGTGGCTCAATGCAACACAAGGGTTCTCCAGAGTGGAAAAGGGAAAAGGTTGGACCCCAGGATGAGGTGAAGTAGGAAGGATTTGTCCTGTAGCCGAGGGTGAATATGGAGAAAGTGCCCCATGTCACAGAATTCATTAACCCTGGAGAAAGTGCCACACACCATGGAATGCATTAGCTCTGGAAGCTGGGAAAGCTAAGGGCGTGGATTCTCCTCTAGATCTGTGAGGGAAGCCTATAGGCTTGCTTCACAGTCACTAAGCGAGACTTGAGATACACTTTCAACCTGTCATAGTGTGGTATTTAAACCAAAATGAATGCACCACAGGCCAAGTCTACACTGCTCTCTACAGGACCTCTACTTCTTGACACATAGATGCTTATTGGATGAACGAATTGGTAAAATTCCTTGTTATTCAGATACGTACCACTGACAATCACATTGACACATTTACAGAGGCTCAATATATGATCCTGAAGCCCTGAAATACCGAAAAATATCCATTTAAAGAAATCTTACTCACCTTTGCCATGAGTTGAGAGAGAGGGAGACATTCAATTTGTGACGTGGGCATGCCAGGCCAGGTATTCTAGTCTGCCTGAATTGTAAATGCTCATTCCCATGTAGTGTGGCCATATCTCATTTTCTTCATAGGATTAGCACTCATGTATATTTAATTTCTTTGCTTCCCTTCTCGACACCCTACTGGGAGGTGACCACTGTGAAAGCAAATATCTTACGTAGGATTTGGGGTACAATCACTGTATCAGTTGCTTTTCTCCTAGCTGCTCCAAAACCCCTGACAAAGGCACTTTTTAAGGAGACAGAGTCCATAACTTTTGAGAAAGTGTGACAACAGGCAAAAGGCAGTTTGTCACGTCGTGTTTATGGTCAGGGAGCAGAGAGAGAAAAAGAGATGGAGGGGGATAGAAGGGGGAAAGATGGAGCTATTAGGCTATTAGTACCCAGCTACTCTTCTTCTTTTTTTCCTTTTTCCTACTTTTATTTGGTGGGGGATGAAAGCCTATGGTTTGGTGCTGTGTAAACTAAGGGCGGCCTCTTTACAGTCAAGTTGGCAATGAAGGTTAGCTATCATAATTACTTGTCACGTTTCTCCCAGGCAGGTGGATTAAGATGCCAGTATTTGGAAGATGCTGTCTTGGTCTAGGACCGCCTGCAGGGCTCTGGCTCTCTCACCTTAGCGACTGTCACCTGCAGGCCTGTGTCCTGTTGAAGGCACAGTGTGGAAGTCAGGAGCTCAGGGATGAACAGCCCTCGGCCCTTGTTTTGTCTGTGATGTGGCTTGCACAGGTCTTCCCCCTCCTCCTCCTGGGAAGAAAGCAAGGGTGGAGAAGTCAACCTTAAAGCTTCCACCCCAGAGGCAGGGGTCCAAGGAGCAGAGATTCCAAATTAACCCCTCTCTTGCCAGGGCTCCACTGCCTGAAGCAGCTTCTGCCCTAGGGCTGTCACTTAGCAGCACAGCTCCGTGAAAAGTGACCCCTAACATTACTTTAGGCTGCCTTCCAGACAAGTGTAGAGAGACCGACTGATTTACAGCGACTCCCCTGAGAACCTAAGGCAGAGAGGTTGGCTAAGTTCCTGGGGGCGGAACAGGCCTCTGAAGTGAGTTCAGACTTACACACACCATGCTCCCTTCCAGAGCATCTGCCCTGGCTCTGCTTTGGGAAGAGGGACTGTCTGTGGGTGCCAGGCTACAACTCCTGGGCAGAGGCTGCTCACAGCTTGCAGAGGAGTGTGCAGGGCAGTTTCCGACAAGGAGGCAACTACATCACCTCAGGCTGCTAGAGATGTGCCTGCCCTGGCTGGAGCACCTCGCCGATACACACGTTACAGGAGGCAAGAGAGCCGCCGATCCCATGCTCACCCCTTCCCGCTGACCTGGCGAAGCCCAGTTCTAAGTTCTCAAACCAAGCGCGTCTTACTGTCTGGTCTCCAGGGCCGTGTACGTTTGCAGCTTCACACTGCTGTGGGGAATTCGGTGAAGAACACACTTACCATGGCCACTGGTAGGAATTGCCATGGTGGTGTGTTCTGTAGAAATTATTAGCTGGTAGGAATTTATTGCTCAGCTATGACTACAGCAGGAGTTTGTGTAAGACATTTTTTCTTCTTTTAGCCTCCAATCTCTGTCCTGCCTCAGTATCTCTACCCACCAGGCTCTATTTGCACCAGATTCTCACAAAGGTGGTGGAATGTTCAATCTAGCACTGGCCAAGGACAGGTGCTTGAAGGCAGATGGTACCCACGATGCCATGTGCTTCTTTAACAACTACCGCGTCTCTGTGTCCGGGCCTTGGAAAGGACTATGTGGCCATCCCTCCTTCATCCTGATCTTGGCCTCCCATGCTTTCCCTTGTGATAAGCTCCATCAGCCTCCAGCTCCCATCCTTATCATGAAGTTTAATTCTCCCTATAGACTTTTATCTCACGTTTTCAATTGGCTGTGGCTGGATCTTTTAGGCTGTCATTCTAATGAGTCCCATTTATACCTTTTCCAATTGCTCTCAGCACTCTGCTGGGGGCCTGGCACCTGCCTCTCCCCGAAAGGCCGCTCCCTCACTCCTGTATCCTATTACATCATGTCGGGACCTTGTCTTAGAGAAAGAAATTTTTTTAAATAATTTTTAAATTTATTTTTGAAACAAGCTTGTTTTACATGTCAAACCCTCCAGTCCTCCCCTATTCCCCCCCCCACTAACCCCCATCCCATCCCCTTTCTCCTCCCCAGGAGGGTGAGGCCTTCCATGGGGAGTCTTCAAAGTCTGCCATATCATTTGGAGCAGGGCCCAGGCCCTCCCCCATGTGTCTAGGCTGAGAATATATCCCTCTATGTGGGATGGGCTCCCAAAGTCCATTTGTATACTAGGGATAAATACTGATCCACTACCAGAGGCCCCACAGACTGCCCAGTCCTCCTAACTAACACCCACATTCAGAGGGTCTGGGTCAGTCCTATGCTCGTTTCCCAGCTGTCAGACTGGGGTCCATGAGCTCCCCCTTGTTCAATTCAGCAGTTTCTGTGGGTTTCTCCAGCCTGGTCTTGACCCCTTCGCACACTTTCTTTTCTATCGGGTTGAATGTATCGGTGTTAAGTTGAGGTCCTTGATCCCTGTGGAGTTAAGATTTGTGCAGGTGATAAGAATCCTAATTGGATTCTTCTACATGTAACAATACAGTTTGATCATCACTACTGGCTGCATTTGTTTTCCAGTATCTGTTTCTTGCTTGTTATAAAAAAAGTCAGGTGTTCATAGGTGTGTAGATTCATGTCTGGGCCTTCAATTTGATTCCATAGATGAACTTGTCTGTTTTGTGAAAATATCACACCTTTTTAAATTGTTATTATAGCTGCATGGTACAATTTTAAATTGGGGATGGTAGTACATCCCCGAGACCTTTCATTTCAGGGAATTGTTTTAGCTAACTCTGTTTTTTGTTTTGTTTTATTTTGTTTTGTTTTTGTTGTTATTGTTGTTGTTGTTATTGTGTGTGTGTTTGTGTTTCCACATAAATCTGAAAATTGCCTTTCAAGATTTGTGAAGAATTGTGATGGTGATTGTGTTGAATCAGTAGGTTGCTTTTGGTAGCATGGGCATTTTTTTTTTTTTAAAGCATATTTGTCCTGCTGATCCATGAACATAGGAGAACTTTCCATCTTCTTGTACCTTCAATTTCTTTTTCATTGTCCTAACATTTTTATCATTTGGTTGGGGTTACCCAAGATATTTTATACTATTTGAGTCTATTATGAAAGGTGCTGTTTCCATGATTTTTTGTCAGTTTATTTGTCATTTCTATATGGGAAGGCCACTGGTTTTATGAGCTAATTTTTTACCCAGATACTCTGCTGAAAGTGTTTATTAGTTGCAGAAGTTTCCAAGTAGAATTTTTGGGGCCACTCATGTTTCCTATCATATCATCTACAAATAACAATAATTTGACTTCTTCCTTTCTAATTTCTACCTCCTTGTTTTCCTTTAGTTATTTTATTGCCTTTCTAAGACTTCAAGGGCTATATTGAACAGGTATGGAGAAAGTGGACAACTTTGTCTTGTTCCTGATTTTAGTGGAGTTACTTAAGTTGATGGTGGCTACAGATTTGCTGTAAACTGCCTTTATTTCTGTTTAAGTGTGTCCCTTATATCACTAATCTCTTTGAAACTTTTATCTTGAAGGGTGTTGGACACTCAGGCAAACGCAGTTCCCAGGTCATCCATAGTGCTGAGGTGAAGCTATCTGCATGCCAGCGTAAGTTCCTCACTGCATGGGAAGCTACTACCAACAGTTTCCATTTTGTAGTCAAGGACACCACTGTTTAAAGAGATAAACTTGTATTGTGTTGTTGGTGAAGATGGGTCTTGAAGTTAGAGATGGATTTCAAGGAGTGAATTCTTGCCTGTCATCTTACACATGTTTATACTTCACCAAATGATTAATCAAGAGGTGACTGTACATGGCTTCAAATGAACCACAAACACACTTACAGCACAATCCTGGCATCCACAGGAAAAGTCTCATCCCAGCTATTAGTTGCTTTTGTCACCCCTGTGACCAAATACGAGGCAGAGGCTACTTAACACAGGGAATACTTTGGCTCACAGTTTCAGAGGCTACAGCCCTTCAAGGCAGGGAAGGTGTGCTATCGGAAGTTGCTCAGTCCACGTCAGCGAGTAGCTTCTCACATCTGGATGCGGAGAAGATTATCAGAACAAACGGGTCTAGGCTATGATCTTCACAGTCTGCTTCCTGCTACCCAACATCCAGCTAGGGCCTGCCTACCACCCAAGGGTTTTTACAGCCTTCTCCAGCAGTGCCTCCAGCTGGAGGCCGAGTGATTTCAGAACCAAATCATGACAGGTGTGGTTGGGAAATGCCAATCAGACTCTTGTCCATTTGGCCGGGGTCACGTGTGCACACTGAACAGATCGTTAGATCGTTGCTAGTCTGTATGATGTGCTTATCCAAGCGGCCCCACCCTGACTGCCTCTGTGATTGCTCTGCACACAGCTTTCAAGGCTTTCATTAGCTTCATCTGTTAATGCTCTGGCAGCTTCTGTTCTGTAACTGCCTATCCCACAATGCCAGAGTGAGATTTGCCTCCAGTGCAGATGCATTTGGAAGTGCTTCCTACAGAATTCTTTTCCTTATCTGTCAAATGGTTAAGCATGCTTCCAATTACTTCTTTCTTACAGATTTACCATTGCAAAGTTTGTAAGCACAAACTTCTGTATCATGTGCTAATTATGAGACCCCCCCAAACAAAGCTTTGTCCTATGCTCTCTCTCGACAGACTGTTGAGATCACACACATGCACACTCCTGGGTACATTGGTTGAATTTTGCCATAACTGTTTATATAAGTCATAGTGGCCATATTTTCTCAGCTAAAATTTGGGACACATGGTTTAGCCAGGATGACTATACATATGGGTACACAGGACATAATATTTCTTTCCCAGAAAACCTGAGACATATGGTGTCCATATGTAGAGAATGTATGGCCTCATGCATGTCTATTTATTGATCCATGTCTAGTCACATGAATATGTAACAATAGTAATGCGGTTTTTATAGCTGTTCCATCAGAGAATTTTTCCATTTGGAAAAGATATTCATCATTTCTGTTTATGGTAAAATTACTTCTCAATTTTCTGACCAGCTTTGCAGTATAAGTTATGTATCTTGGCTTTGATATTCCTTACTGAATATATCTTCTTACTTCTATGTAGGGATCTATTTTCTGTCTAGGCAAAAGAAAAAATGATGTGTGTATCCATTTATTCTGAAAATGTCTGTGGAGGAGGCTGCTTGGTGGGCAGTGATTTCAAAGCATGTGTATAGGGAAGAAACTCAAAAAAAAAAAAAAACGATAAAAATTTGTGACGTTATATGTCTGTGTTAGGGCCAACAAAAACCCGTGTTTTAAAAGGAAAAAAAGCAGTGAGGGATAATGAGAAGATGAGAAAGTACCACAAAGATAGAGTATGTGACGCTCTAGTTGTCTGCCATTCATTTGGTCCTGGGAGCAAGCATTGGTGATACTCACAGGAATGCTGATGAAGTGTATTTGAGTCTCGAAATGGTAAGAACAGTTACCATTTATCAATAACGATTCAAGCAGAACTTGTGGTACAAGCCACGTAGGCCTGAGCAGCTTGAAAGGCTGAATCAGGAGGATGGCAAGGTGCCAGCCTGCCTGAACTACTACAGAGTTAAGTTCACTGCCTGCCTAGGCAACGTAGTGAGACACTGTCCCAAAGTAAAAGTACAGAAAGATAAAAGTATCCAGAGATATATCTCCTTCCTAGCATACGTGAGGCCCTAGGTTCACTGTCCGGTATGTCAACAGTCAATATATCGATAAATAACATATATATCTGTCCTGTGTGTCAACAGTCGATAAATCAATTAATCACACACACACACACACACACACACACACACACACACACACACACACACACACACACACACCTCTCAAATCAGTAAGAAATAATCAGTGACATCCTTGTAGACACAGACAGCCTCCAAAGTAACCAACTGATAGTGTGTCTGATTGGAATAACCCAACAAGAAATTGCTCCCTGGCTTCCCTTAGCTTCAAGGCTTCTCCGGTGACCCCGACCTCCAGACTCACAGGGACTGGTTGGAAACACAGAGGCAGTGGTAAGCGCAGCAAGTTTTCCACCAGAGTTCCCCCTAACGTTCTTCAGTTTGGGGTAAAGGCAGTGAGTATTCAGCAGCTCTACAATTTAGTTTCCGTTTTTCTACTGGGCCACAAAAGCACTTTCCTCCCCCTCTCTTCCATTCTGGATAGGCCAGCACTCACAACTTCGCTTAAAACTTTTCAGTTGCTTCCGATTGTTCTCAGAAGAAGGGGGCGTGTTTCTTAACGTGGGGTTCTTTGTTCCCTTGCTTTGCCACTGTGCTTTGAAAGTTCTTGTGGTTTAAATATCAATGTTCCCCATGGGCTCAGGTTTGAAAGCCTGAACACGTGGTCCATAGCTGGTGGCACTGTTTACAAAGGCAGATTGAGCTTCATTCTTCTCTTCATTTTCTGCCTCCTGAGTGATGACTCACTGTAACTCTGGGTTGCTGCTCCTGCTGCTCTGCCTCTCTAGCCTGTCGTGCCTTTCCTGCCATAATGGACTGTGTTCCTCCAGAACTCCAAGCCCAAATCAACCCCTCTGCTGTTGTTTGTCACGGTATCTTGTCACAGCAGTGAGGAAGCAACTAAAACGGCTCCCATGGTCCACTTGCTTCCTGACTTTCAGAAGCCAAGCTAATTATGAGCACTTCAGAAAAGGTCTTTCTCCCCTTACCCTGGCCAACTTCTCACCGGTCATAGCTCTGTTTATGAGACACTCTCAGGAGCTTTCTCCGATTTGTTGGCTTAGGTTAGGTCAACCCACTATTGGCTTTCATCATTCTGAGTAATTTCCTCAAGATATTTAACCCAACTGTGGAAACTTTCACCTTTAGTAGCCTAAAATGTACAAGGACATGAATCCATCTGGTTTATCTTTGTCCCTCATAATATAGTGCATACCTGGTCCACAGCACAGGAATGATATGGAGTGTGTACTTATAGTGTGGCTATGAAGAATTCTCAATAGGATCCCATGTTGAATCCTCGGTCTTCAAGTAGTGTTGCTCTTGGGATGTTAGTCAGAACTTTGGGATGTGGTAGAGTTGGAGAAAGCAGATTTCTGGGGAAATACCTTTGAAGTTTATGTCTGGATCAAAGACATGTTCTCTTTCGCCTACTATCATTGGGAGTGACCTCTGCCACAAGTTCCCACCTCACCGTGGGGTCAACAACTGTAAATCCAGGGCAATAGACTAAAATGTCCGGACATGAGCCAAGATGAGTAACTATCCCCATAGTCCTTGGATATTTTGTCATGGCACAAAAGAGTCTGTCAAATATGGGAAACTGGTAGCAGAGAAGTCACCTCTGTGACTAACCCTGACCATGTGGCTCTGAGGCTTTGAGACTGGCTTGCAGAAACTGTGGATATGTGATCTAGAGAAGCCCTAGAATTCTGTAAGCGGAGCTTAATTGGGTGATTCTGGGAATTAGAAAAACCAAAATGCTGGTAGGAATGTTGTTAAGGCTATGGACAAGAAATGTCAGGTGGGAATTAAAACTCATTTGGGAATTAGACTCATCATTTATGTTAAATTTTGGCAAAGAGTTTGTCTATATTTTTCTACCAAGACTTTATGTGATGTGTTCAATGGGGTGGATTGAATAATCTGATTAGGAAATTTTGAGACAGTCCATCATTGAGGCTACAGCCTGATTATTGCTAGCTGCTTTTCGTCAGGGTAACATCCGTAACCAGGAGCAAATAGCAGACCAGAAGCACTGAAAAATTTGTACTTTTCGTAGAAAAGCTCTTGTAAAGTTGAGGTTAAGAAAAGCAAGGTTTCTGAAGAGGCTAGGACTGTGAAAATGAAGTGAGGTGTTTTGCATCAGGACAGTAAATATGTCTTGAGAGCACCTAGGCATTTGGAGGACTCTATCCAGACGTTCAAGGGCAAGGAAGAATGAACCCTCCTGAGCCCTTCTTGAGAAGGCAGTGTTTCTGAGGTGCCTTGTTTGCAAAAGTCTGTCTAGGAAGTTGTTTCCTCAAAATTCATTGAGGCTGAGCTCAGTTACCTAGGCACTCCAAGGCTGATACAAGAAGGCTTGAATTTCAACACCAACTAAAGTTGGCAACAAGATCTGTGTGCCACGAGATGCAGTTTTATCAGGCACTATAGTAAAACGCACATATTATGGTATCGTGGATGCCATTATCAACATTTGTAATGAATGAGCGGGTGGCTAGGTAATACATGGCAAGATCAGAGTCCTTAAAAAATACTCTGAGAAGGTATTTTTCCAAGCTGTGAGTTTTTAAGAACAGAGACTATACACCATGAAAAGCTGAGGGTGGTAAGTAGAGCCAACCTGAGAGAATGATCATTGGGGCTAAAACTGGCAATACCATAGTCTGCCCATGTTCCTGGGAGTAAATTTCCCACCGCCATCCATTCTTTTGACTTCATATCTCCATGCTGGCCTTGGTGACTTAAAATTGAATGTGCATCTTGCTGGATTTTAATCTTGTTTTGGTCCACTCTTGCTTTCTATGCCTCTATTTTTTCACTTTCACAATGGTATTCCTATTATACATCATTGCGTCTGAGGAGTATATATCTTCTTTTGATTCTGCAAGGTCTCACACATAAGAATTTGCACTGTCAGAAGAGACTATGAACTTGGACTATTAAACAATGTTGGAATTGTTGGACTTTTAGAGATGGACTAAATGCAATTTGATTTACGAGGTGTCCATGAGCTTTCAGGAGCCTGGGGCATAGTGTTATGGCCTGAATATGAAATGTCCTCCACAGACTTATGTGTTAGATGCTTGGTCCCTAGATGGATGTGCTATTTTGGGAGAGAGTGGAAAGTGTAGGGGAAGAGACCAAGCTGGAGAAAGCAGATCTGGGGGCACAGCTTTGAAGGTCCGTTTTAGTTTCAATGTCCTCACCACTCTGCTCCCCGTGAAAGAATGTGAGGGCATGTTGTGCCACACGCTTTTGCCTCCAAGATGCTCTGCTTTTCTGTGAAACCAGAATCATGGAAGCCCAGGACTACAGACATTTGAAGTTTTCTGTAATGGTGAGCACAAACAAGTAATTCTTCTCTTTTCGTTGGCGATGAGCGATGCATGACGGAGTGTGGTGGTTTGAAGGAGAATGGCCCCGTAGACTAATACATTTGAATGCTTTGTCCCCGGCCGCCATGTTGAAAGAGGTGTTTCTGTGTTCTTCTCATGAATTCCAATGTCCCCCTTTGAATATGAAAACAAATTGTCTCTGTTGAAAGAGGTGTTTCTGTGTTCTTCTCATGAATTCCAATGTCCCCCTTTGAATATGAAAACAAATTGTCTCCTTCTGGCTCTTCTCAACTCCAAACCACAAACTCCTGGTGAGTCATTCAGAAGCTCCCAGCAGTGACCTCTTTCCTCACAGCTGTAGGGACAGCTTTTATTTTTCTTTCTCATGAAAAGTAATATATTACAGTGAAAAATGATTGGGCTGTGTGTGTATCTGTGTCTTCAAGTATTGGTGTTTGTGTGTGAAAACATAATGATTGGGCTGTGTGTGTATCTGTGTCTTCAAGTATTGGTGTTCGTGTGTGAAAACATGTGTGCGTTGGGGGGGTCTGTGTGCGGGTCTCTGTGTGTGTATATGTGAGTGCGTGTGTGTGTGTGTGTGTGTGTGTTTCTGTGCATGTGCATGTCTAGGTATGTGTGTACATGTGTGTATAGTTCAGTCTATGCATGGCTGTGTTTTTTCCTGTGTGCATTGATCCCAATGTGACAATGGACCTCATTCTGAGTGAACACGCATGGCTGAGGGGCATTTGGAGAGGCGGGGACTATTCAGAGAATTGGCTTCTGCATCAAGGACTGGATGCTTTGGAGGAAGCGGCCATCTTGAGTGTGGTCAGGTGTCCACCTCATCCAAAACGCGTTGCAGGAGGGAGTTTCCCTTGGTGCCTCATTTTCTGTCCCCACATGGCCACATGCCTAGCTGTTGAAAGCATTGCCACTCTAACCATTTCTTTCTACTTTTTAAAACATACTTTTATTTATTCTTTGGAAATTTCATACACGTATATGATATGTCTTGCTAATACCAACCTCCTATACATCTCCCTCGCTTCATGATTTTTTTTTTCCTTTATCTTCAAAATATACTTTTGTCCTCACATAATATATCCTGATTATGGTTTCCTCTCTTCTACTCCTTCCAATCCCTCCCTACCTCCTCTCTCATCTGGATCCACTCCACCTCTCATTAGAAAGGAACGGGCTTCTAAGATAATAAGGTAAAACAAAATAATATTAAACAAAATAATCACATCGAAGTCAGACAAGGACAGCAAGAGAAGGAAAAGGGTCTTAAGAGACCCTCTCATTCGCCCACCCAGGAATCCCAGAGAACACTAACCCGAAGCCATAACATTTGCACAGAGGACCAGCTGCAGACCAGTATTGGCATCTTCCTGAGTGTGCTGCCTCTGTCTCGTGAGCTCATATGAGCGTTGCTTATGTTGGTTTGGAGGGCCTTGTTTGCATGGTGTCCTGCACACTCTTTACAGCCAGATATTATGCATATATAGAGAACATCCTGTAATCTCAGCTCTAACTGGCATGCTAGGGCCCCTTCAAATTCCTCCCCTCAGAGCTCAGAGAACCCGGGTGAAAAGCCACTTCCTGTCACCTATTACGCAGGGTCAGTAACTTCCAAAGAAGTTCACCTGTAGCTAGTAGAGGCCAAGTTGCTGCCCTCTTAGTTTTGGGGTTTTCCTGACCCCAGGTAGTGGTGCAGCGCAGTGGGCTCTGGCCGAGACTGCCCGGCTCCTCCCCCAGACCTTGCATTTCCTGGCTGTGTCATTTTGACTGGAACAAGCAACCTCCTGTGTTCGGCTGTTTCTCAAAGTGGAGTCTGCAGTGGTTGTGGGGTGTGAGTGAGTTGACCAGTGGACGCTTAGACCTTTGTCTGCTGTTGAGGAAGTCTGGGGGGCCTGACTGTGCTGTATAAGCAGCCTTCCTGGGAAATTAACTGTGGACCATAGCTAGACTCCATATCCTGAGATGCCCTTACTTTCAGTTCGATGACTTCTGATTAATTTTAATCTAGCCACAAATAATTTCTGTGTGCTTTATTTACATAGCGCCTGTCAGTTATTAAGGGGGTGCTAAGACAAGCGAGCTATTTTCGTGCTTAGACAATATTTTTGCTTTAAAGCAGTAAAGTTGGGGAGGAGGGGACCATTCCCAAAGCCGGCTGCCAGGGAGGCTGTGCGTGCTCCCACTATCTGGCCCCTACTCCAACAAAGCAATGCAGCACGCTAACCAAGACCCTTACTCACCAGCCCCAGGAGTTCTGCCAACGCAAGACTACTCATTAATCTTAGGAGCAGCTCCTGACCTCTCAAAACAGAGTCCAGACCCAGAGACACTCTGTTCCCTGAGGCCGCACCGTGGACAGCGGAGGCAGATGGGCTGAAGTGTGCTTCCGGCGAGGCGAGGCGAGGCTGCACCGGCTCAGTTTTGTGGGATTTTTCTTCAAGGGCAAACAGCCTCAGTTGGCAGCAGCTCATCTGCGCAAGTGTTAACCACAGACACGTGTTGTTATTTTTGCTTTTGACAAATGAGTGTGTATTTTAGAATGTGCTTTCAGATGTAGCATCATTCCAGGACTCAAACACAGCGATCCAGGAGTAGGCCACGCAAGCTGGAGCTAGTGTAAGTGGCATCTGATGTGGGGGTGGGGGTGGGGGAGAGAAACGTCTTCGGCAGACTCTGAAGTGGGTATGTATTTCCGTTGGTTATGCAAGTGTTTATCCAACGGTGTGGAGCGCACGTGTGATTCATTGTTGGAGACTTGCGGGGGACAGCCAATCTGATCCCGTCTCCTGCAGCAAGTTCATCTTCACGAGATTCAATCATTCCCTTATTCACAAGGCTATAAAGGAGCCCGCAAGGCCAGATCCCTGCGCGCTGCAATGTGCTCATCGGTATTCAGATTAGGTTCCCATTTTCTAAACTGGTCTCCTGCCTACCGCTCCTGGAGGCGCGCCAGCTCCCAGAAAAGGACTAAATAATCCTTTGCTCACCACTTCCTACATGTTGTTCTATTTTCTTCTCCCCCAAATGTCAGCCTGTGCTCACACACACTGTTCCCTAGGGCGAGGATTTCAAACGGCCCCGGGGTCTTTCCCGCCGTGGTTAGGGAAGGTCAGGCCGAGGATCAGTGGCTCAGCCAGGCCAGAGTCTGTAGTCCTGCGTAATGGCTGAGCAGAACCTACGCTGTGCTCGTGGGAGGAAGGTAGGGATGCTTACCCACTCCGACTCCGCTCACTGGCGTTGCCTGTGGTCAATGGTGCCCAGATTCAATAAGGAATACGTTTCTAAAACAGAGTCATCTGGGGAGTCTCCAGCCAGCCTTGAATGCAAGGCACTGTCTACACTGACACCTTCCTTCTCTCCCTATTAGTAATGGACTCACTCTAGTATTGTAATGACCCCAGCGTATGTGGAGGGCTGGAGTGAGAACACAACCAATGTGTCTTTACTTGTTTTTGTTATAGACGCAGACACACTGTGTCTTCATCTGTGCTGGGATGAGGGTGAAGTGTAAAGGAAATTAAGACAGACTTCCACACTCCTGTCCTACATTGTGGTATAGTACCTCATTTCCAACTCACCCATCTGGTCTGAGCATATCTAGGCAAAATCCAGTCCGTCTGCCCCCTCATGGGCTCTGCAGCCTTCTTTTTCCGGTGAGCCAAATTGTTTGGACTGGAGCATCAGCCCGGTGTGCGTGTGGGCATGTGGGGGGTTTCCCTGCGTCTCCTTGTTTATGGTCACATCTTCCCAATTCTGAAGTGTGAGAATCACGACTTCTTGCTCTGGCTCTTCCAGAGTCTCATCATTGCATCTGGGGCCTGCCATAGAGGAGTCTACCCCAGCAAGCGAGTAGGACCCTCTGAGGTGATTCTTAGGCAGGGATGCTTTTAGGTCTCTTCCTAGGGAGACTGAAGGGACTGCCAGAGAATAGAGCAAGTTAGCAGAGATGAGGCTAGCCCGTGACCGTGGGATTCAAACACGAAAGGATGTAGGGAAGGAGTGAGGACTCTTATAAACAGACAGATACATTAAGCTTGTTTGGAGGCAGTAGGCAGGCTCAAAGGAGACGTGGCATTTGAACAAAGAGCAGTTCTTAAGTGGAAAGAGGTATTTAGGTGGGGAGAGCAGCCGTTGCGAAGGCACAGATGTATGAGTCAGCCTGCGCTCACAGAGCCGCAAGGATGGCAGTGAAATCAGAGGCGGGGGCATGGTGGGAAGGAAGAGACCAGGTTGCGCAGGGCCCTGCCAGCCAAACTCAGCATGTGCCCTTAGGCATAGGGGCCGGGTGAGGCCCCACCTGAGATGTGGTCAGCTTTGTTTGATAAAACAGTGCGCTGTGTATGAACTACAGAAAGTACTAGAGTTAAAAAAAGGCAGGCCAAAGAAAAGGTAGGGGTAGCTTCAGGTCAGTGACATTGTGAGGGATGGCGTGGGCCAGAGTACTGATGGGGAGAGGACATAGAGGGTAAGGGACCTGGATCTACGTCAGGTGGACATGTGTTCACGTGTGTCCAAATTCATGCTAAAGAAGATCATACATATTGTGGCAGGCATTGGAGTGGATTCGGATCCTTTCACATGTGGTACCCTCAGAATGTACCACACGGGAGATCAGGGAGAGAGCTTGAAGGGTGGATCTGGCCTGTGGGTGACTAATGATGAGACAGGCACATCTGGGAACCACGAGTACCGAGCTAGGACCGGAGACCCGTGTGAGGGGGCCGTCAAACCCGTGTGTTGAACAAAGGCTGCCAGAAGGCCTCGTGGGTTTTGTACACTGTTGCCCGTCGTTGTGGTGAGAGGATGTTAGAGAATGGGGACTCGAAGAGCCTGAGGAAGGACTCCGAATGGAAGTGGGGAGGGGGAGCAGGATCTGGAAGGGACTTTGCTGAAAGCAAGGACACATCCTACTGTGTCTCCATGACATCGAACCTGGAGTGTCACAGACAGATCACACTATACTTCCACACTGGATTCTCCGTCCCAGGGAGTCACCTCGGGGCTCCCCTTCCACGCATCTGGAAGTCTCATCCCACCATCTTTAGCGGGCTCTTCACTGATCTGCCAGGTGGGCTCTCGCTTGGTCTCTTGCTACGTCACTGCTGTCATCCCTGTTCAGGGGACCTCACAGGTGCTGTAATTCCATCCACCCTTAGCCCGGCTGGTTATCCCACAGCACACACGGTCCCAGGACTGAAGATACAGAGCTCACAGTGTGCATCAGGCTGAACACAGTTTAAAGACCATACTGTGAGTGTCGGCATCTGCTTGACCCTGCCCTCCCCCAGTACCTTTATTCCCCCATCCTACTTACATGGAACCCGCTAGGCATCTCCAGGCCCTATATGCCAGACAGTGACTATGACAGTGTCATCTGCTGTCATTGACACGGTATGCACTGCCTTCCTCATTACAGTAAATGCCTAGCTATACTTCATGCCCAGTTGGGATATCATCTCTTTGGAGAGATTTTGTTTTTACTCTCAGACTAGAGAGCACCCACATGGGGGAGTCCAGAGCATCTTAATTTCTTTTTCCTCTTCATTTCCATGTGTATGTCTGTGTGGTATGTGTGCTCACATATGGGAGCGAGAGTAATTGTTCACACATACGTGTGCAAGGCCATGAGGAGACCCAAGGTTGATGCTGGGAACCATGCTTGACTGCTCTACTCACTCATTGAGACTGCGTCTCTTAATCAAACCCGGAGATTGGGATACTGCTACTCTCTCTAGCCGGCTTACTCTGGGGAGGAGGACCCCATCTTTAGGGCCCAATTACAGGTAGGACACCATGCCTACAAACTGCTTGTTGAATAGGGTCTGGGGAATCTAAACTCTAGTCTTCCTGCCTGGCAAACGTTTTAAGCACTAAGCCACCCACCTCTCCAGACTCACACTCTGCCTTATCATACTTATTACACGATCACACATGTGCAAGGCATTTGTGCTCAGCCATTGGATTACATCATGTTTCCTATGGAAATGAGATTGCTGATGGAAGGAGTCACGTGGGTGTAGCCCTGGCGCATGTGATTAAAAATACATTGAAAAGGGGGCAGCTCAAGTAAGTAAAGCTTTAGAGAAATAAGGTAATGGTTGAAAACTGAGCAATTAGATGGGGCAGTTATGGGGTTATGAGATCTTACGCGCTGCGCTCTCAGCCAAAGGGGCGGAAAGAACAGCGGATGCTATGGTGGCGAGGAGTACTGTGGAGATAGCATGCCTTTTCTTCCTCCCCCAGAGGACAGATCAACACGCCCTGCTTCTGCCACCTCTGAAAACCTGTAATTTCATTTATGAAAACAACCATTATTCATTTACTTTGGGGGCTAAAGTACCTCACCTTAACCACGGTACCTTTCACGGTTTCCGCATCATCACTGCATTACCCATCTTCTCCTTGCCCTCCGACTCCCATCCTGGTTTCCATAGCGATACGCTAGTTTCCCAAAGCGCTCCTTTCCTTTGATAGACCTGGCTCCAAGTCCTCGCGCTTCGTGATAATAGTCCCCAGCTTATTTGCTGCATCCAACTCTCCCCACCAAAACCCCACCCACATTCAGCTCCCTCTTTGCTTTGAGGGCTTTGGTCTGCATAGGAAAGCCAGTGATCATGGTTGTGATATATCGCGCCGTTCCCCGCCCCGCTCCCCATGCTCCTCCCCGCCCCACCCCCCATGGTCTTTCTACCATGCTTTTTCTCGAAGGTTCCTATCAGGTTTCACAGTTTCCTGTATGTCTCAGGACTATGTCTCCTAACCACTACAGACAGCCTGGTCTCTGTGTGCCGATGGTTTTTCTGTCTGACTGTAGATGCCCCTACAATGATATCCAAGAGCAAAGTGCTTCCGTGTTCCTAAAGGCAGCACTGGTCTTCTGTGACTGGCAGGGGAAAACAGGCTGTCTGCCACGTGCCCTTCAAAGACTACCCCTTCTGCAGCAGGATACACAAGCACTCAGTGTTTAAAAAAGGTCAGGAAAACTCTGGGACTTGACGATGCAAATTGAGAGCGAGGCACAGCAAGTTAAAGTGTAACATCTTGAATATGTTGGAAATTATATGTCTGCCTAATAAGTGGATTGGTTTGAAGGTAGATGTAAAAATAGTCAATTTACAGTAAGTGGTAATTATTTTAACCTTAATAAAAATATACCCTGAGATGTCAGGCTGGGATAGGGTTACCCTAGTCCATGGTCTTCAGTGAGCTCTGCTGGAATTTGGGGCCATTAGATCTGTGTGACACTGTCTCGGGGACCTTAAGGGATTCAATAGCACCCCCAAGCTCCAGACCACTCAATGCCATGTGCACCCGGTTACAACACAAGTGTCTCTGGACGCATATGACTGGATGTTGAGGGGTAGAGTGGCAACAGTAAAAGCATTTCTCTCTCCAGAGTGGTGTACTCTGAGTCACGTTTATACTGCTGGAAATACTGGATCCACAGCCTATGCTAATCCCATAGTGGACATGTAGACAGACAGGGTGACCACACAGAAGCTGAGTGAGCCCCCACGCTGCAGCCCCTGAGCTCTGGAGCCGACATGATGGACAGGTAGGAGGCAAGCCTGTGCAGTCATCTTTGCGCTCAGGGATACCCACAGAGCAAGGCTGACACAGGGAGCTTAGGCAACTGAGCTATTGAGATGGGAACTTATTCTAGCAGCTTGAGGTGGGACCCTGCCTGTTGTTGAAGTAGCAGGATGTTGAGGGTGCATTGGCAGAATGTGTCTACCTGACTGGAAGTGCCTAATTGGGGTTTGGTCGCTTGTACTGCGTATGATTCCAAGGCCATCTGACTATCCTGACATTTTCCTGATTTATTATTCCTGGATAAAAGTGCATGATATCAAGGGTGGGATGCTCAGGGTTTAATTAAGCATGCACCTGTCCTTGACTGCATGCCCAGATCTTCTATGATGGGTGAATCTGAAAATCAATTCCAACAGTGAAAGACGAACAGGGCAACACAGATGAGCGCAGCGGTATGGCACCTGGGCCGGCAGGCTTCCTAGGCACTGTTTGCACTTCAGGTGCTGAGGAAGCCTCAAAACGCAAGGCAGGGGGAGGGCAGAAAATGGGAGCCACAGACAGGACGCCCACCAGCCTTCCAGGCTCCTCAGTCTGAGCCCACTGTGCTAGGACCCGGGTTTGTCACGATCTAGGGAAAGGAGCCAGAGTGCTCTCTCTCTCTCTCTCTCTCTCTCTCTCTCTCTCTCTCTCTCTCTCTCTCTCTCTCTTCTCTCTCTCTGAGTGTGTGTGTGTGTGTGTGTGTGTGTGTGTGTGTGTGTGTGCGTGCACGCTTACACACGTGTGTGGTCAGTCTTGGCATTCCTGAGGTGCTGCTTTCCTTTTTCTTTGAGATAGAATCTCTCATTAGTCTGGAGTTTGCCAAAGAGGTTAAGCTCGCCGGCCATGGGACCCCACAGATCCACCTGTGTCCATCTCCTGAGACTGAATTAAACACGTCTTTATGCCCAGCTTTTTCATGTGGGTTCTGGAGATGAACTCAGGCCTCCATGTTTGTGTTATACACATGTTAACAGATGAGATACCACCTCCCATCCTCACTAAACTTCTTAGGGATTTCCTAGAATAAGACACATGTCTGCAGGGGCGCATGTGGGTGGTTACAAGTTATTGTAGAATTATTGGCATTATCCCAAGGTCTGGGGATTGGGGTGGAACTGTATTTTATGGGGACAACTTTCAATGAGATAAAAAATAGATTTCTCCAAACAGCCGGGAAAAGGGACTGCAACCATCTCAGATTTACAGAATTAGATATTGTCTGTGGTCAGCAGAGCCTGACCTTGTGAGCAGAACTGGGGTCACAAAGCCTGTAAATGCTGGAGAAATTGTTACATACACACATTGTCCTAAGACCGTAGACAGGTTGGAACCAGTGTGAAATATAAGGAGTCACACTGGTCAGTCTGTGTAATGGGACCAGACAGGGGGCTTCTGGGATGGGATGGGGCGGGGATGGGGACTTGTCTCGTGGCTAAGGGTGCACTTTTTGATGGCTCACAGCCAACACTCCATGCTGTCAGCCAGCAGAGTCCCTGGCAGCAAGATGTGCTGGATGGAGCTGGTGAGAGATTAAGAGTAATTTAGGTCTCCCATTTATCCATGTGAATGTCTGTCATTGCATCTACCAGTTTTGTGGGCGACATGTTGGTTTCCCACTGTGACAAAATGACTGAGAATACTGACCTAAAGGGAAGGAGGCTGATTTTGGCTCACAGTTACAGAGGGTTGCTCCGTGATCAGTTGAACTGCTGTTTCTGGGCCTGTCATGCACAGCACCACACGGAGGGAATGTGCGTGCACAAACACTCCTCAGTTCACAGTAGTTTGGAAGCAAACAGAGAAAGCAGAGCAGGGTGATACTGTATGGTGCCTTTCTAGGGCTTCTTTCCAATGGCCTAGCTTCCTCTCAATACGCTCCCATCTCCTGTAGTTTCTACCACCCTGAAGTAGCGCCACGGGCTGGAGATCAAGCCCTCAACATATAGGCCTTTTGAGTTTCCAAGGCAAAGCATGCAGTGACAGGTTTGTTGGTCCTGTTGTCTTCTGGTCTCCAGTGCCTCTCCACCACCTCTGCTCCCTGATTGCAGTAAATCATTCACAAAACAAAATAGTTGCTGTTTTCACCCATTGTCAGTGTATGCTATAGATCACGTTCCCCTGGTACTGTCAGCTTTCAAAACCTTTTCACCCCTCAAACTCAAACTCTGTAAGTGCCATGCCGTCCAGCCTGATCTGCCTTACGTCTCTATGAATGTGCCTGTTCTGGATATTTAACAGAAATGGATTTGTTGGCTCTATAGTTTTTGTGCCTGGCTCTTGTCACCTGGTATGACATTTTCAAAGTTCATCCACACTGTAGCATGTCAGAATTTCAATTTTTTTTCACTTAATTATATTCCACTTTGTGGACATGGCAACTTTGTTTCTCCATTTATCTGCCCTTGGGTGCTTCCCTTGTCTCCGGTGCTTGGCTGTTGTGAAAGCAATGCCTACTGTCATATGCCACCTGCTTTACATCCTTTTGGGAACATAGCTGGGGATGGGGTCACTAAACCGTAGTTGATGACCTGGGTTGCTATTTTAGTCCATGTTCACATAATTTTCCTGTAATATGACTGTGAGAAACGGTCCTCAAGTGTGGAAGAGCATGGTTGTTAGTATTCAGGCATTTACTTTGGGGTTCTGACAGGATGCGCCCTCAGCTGCAGCCACTAAGAGCATCACCTGTGCCTGTTCACTGTGTTCCCTTTTAAAGGGCCCTGCCCACCCCCACCCCTCTCCCTTTTCTCTCTCACTCTCTCTGTCTGTTACTTTCTCTCTGTGTTTCTCTCCCTCTCTGTCTCTTTCTCCCTTTCTTTCCCTCTTTCTGCCTGTTCTCCCCATCTCCTCTCCTCTTTCTTGTTTCTCACTGCTTCTGTCCCTGGATGCCTGTCTCCCCACCTCCTCTTTCCCCCTTTTACAATCCTTTTCCCTTAATAAAAATACCCTCTGCTTGAATTCTGCCTCATGGTGTGTTTCTCTCTCTAGCTGCTGCTTTTAATTTACAACAATGGTGATATCATGATAATAATGAAAATCTAGGAAATTCCTGTGTTTATATAGTTGTTCTTTCAAGGCTGGATAGTGAAGAAAACTCTCTGCTTTCTAGGCCAATATGACCAGAACTTCTGTAACCTGGCTTGGACATCACAAACAGTTGATGTCAGCAGAATGTCTGAGGCTAAATGAGCGAGGCTTGCCTTCTGAATCCTTGTAAGAAGCTACTTTGTCTCCAAATAGCCTCCTGAATATCTATGTATCACAGAAGCCAACTTACCTGTAAGCCAAGTAATTACAGGGATTCTGTGGATGACTGGAATGTAAGCACTGAAATGTTAGTGTGTAGCAGCCCTCACTTGTAAACTTTCTGCTTACATTAGCCCCACCCACCCCTGTACTCCCCAAGCGTGAGGACCCTGACCAGCAGAGCATTCTCCCATTTCCTTTATTTTCTTTGTGTCAATTTTTAGACAGCTAGCCAGCTAAAAAACACTGGTCAGACTCCAGCCAAGGGGGAAAGACACAGCACCCTTGAGTCCTTAGTGATGGGGTGAAGCAATGCCCCTTTTTGCAGAAGAAAATCTGCCAATTTACCTTGTCTGTGTGTTCCTTGTGTTCTTGCTCAGCCCTTGGACTTTGTGTCCAGTGCATGGACTTTTGGGGCAGCCCCCCCCAATAGCTCTTGCTTCATTCTGGAGCCATTAACACTGAACTTCCTGCCCGCGTCACACAGCACAGGTTCTGTTGAGTGCCCTGCTGCAGAGTCTGCCCAGTACCAGGACTGGGCATCAGGTGACCGATGGATCAGGTGATCGATGGATCTAGTTAGCAGTAGAAGGTCAGAGGCAAGAGAGTGACCTAAACACAGAGACACAGGAGGAGTCTGTCACGGAGAAGCAGGAAGCACCCAGAGCAGCATGTTCTGTGTCCTCTCTAGGAACTTTGTCTACCTGTCATGGCTTCCCTGTGCTCCCTTCTTTATCGACTTGTTTTCCAAAAGTTCTACGACCTATCTCCCGTTACCACAGGTTTATAGAAACTTGTGCACACATGCACATGCACACACACACTTGTGCACACATATATGCACCAACACACACATACACACACATGTACACACTGTCTAGTCTCTTCCTCCATGCTTTACTTTTGCTCAGGCACTGATGAGCCTGTTGTCTTTGTACATCTCGCCTCAGACTCATGAAACCACTCCTTTTTGCTGTCATAATGTCAAGCCTACTTATTTTATTTTCTTCTGCTAGGTGTGTTCTGTACCAACTGAAGAGGAAATAGAAAAGTTGTGCTCCAAACTTGTGCTCTGGAGAATGCCAAACTGGTTAGTAAAAATGAGAGAATAGGGCTGGCGAGGTGGCACACGGTTGATGACAGCATTTGCTGTGTAACCCTGATGACCTGGGGACTACCCAGTTCCCAGGAGAAAGAGAGAAAGGACCCGAGAGAGTTGTCTTTGGACCTTCATATGTGCACTGTCACACATACATGCACACACACACTTAAACACTCTCCCAACCCCACTTTCTTTCTAGGTACCCGAGTTAGGCTCCACACGTGCATCCAGTTATTTCTGTGCTGTGACAGGGTATGTGTTTGTGTACATATACAATTTGTATATATTTAAAACATATATATACATACACTATATATATACATATACATACATACATACATACATACATACATACATACACTTTCAACAACGAATTTGGTGATTTGTTCAAACTAACCAGTCATTAAATATGATAAACCATTCTTCCCTCTTCCAGGGAGGAAGTGCATGTTTAAACATGGCAGGGCATGTTGACTGTAGGTAGCATACATGTGATCTGGCCACACACTTTGGGAGGCACTCTGGAGAGGGCACATCTCATGAACAGAAATGGTCTTTGCTACAGTGGTTCAAGGGCTGAGGTTCCTGTGTGCATAGCTCCGTAATTTTATTCTCCACCCTCCTGGAAATTCCATACGCTCAGGGTGGTGGGCTCTCCTTTCCCAGGTGTGTGTACCCCCCAGCAGCTCTGTCCCCAGCTTCTCCATGACCATTTTGGAACTGGAGTGACAATTCCTCCGCTCCCTTTGAGGATTCCTTTCACGATGAAGAGAGCATATTGGTGGCCCATCAGGACCACTTTGATGAAGCAGTTCTGCACTTCACTTACGGATGGCTGATGGTATCCACAGATGCCCAGAAGTGACTGTCATGCATGCCATAGTCTATGCAGCCTTCAAGGTGTCCTTGAACTGCCAGGAGAGTATGCTTGTGGCTTCCAGCATCTTGAAATGATCTCCGCGAGTATAAGAATTGCTGTCCTGGTGTTTCCAGGAAACGCTGTGTGATCGTTTTCAGAAATTCAATATTCTTTCTATGTTTTGAATTGAAGCTGGCATTTTCATTTGGCCATTTGATTTCCTGTTGGTCTCAACATTTCCTACATTCCCAGCCTCTTTGCTTCCCAGCAGCTTCCCAGGTAATACAGTGAAAATAAAAAAATTCCACTACTTTGCTTTAGGGAATTGGTCCTCCTTGATTAAGAAATGGCTCCTTTGAAGCCGATCCTTAGCTTCCTTCTTCCTTCCTTCCTTCCTTCCTTCCTTCCTTCCTTCCTTCCTTCCTTTGTTTCTCTCTCTTTCTTTTACTTGGATTGAACTAATTTTGCAAATAACAGGACCTTCTCAGCCAAGTTACAAATTAAATGCCTCCTTCACACAGATTGATCTGTGACCATTTAGTGTGCTTTTGGCCAGTGTGGGCTGCTAATAAAACTCAATCTCCAGGTGGGCAGTGAACACTACAATAAACCATCCAGCGTAAGGTCTGTATCTTTTCTTCTCACAGGCATTCTAATTTCCAGCAGCTGCTGTTATTATGTCTAGTTGGTCTGCCTCTACATAGGCAATGAAGCCATTCGATTGGGTGGGTAGGTCATAATATGGGAGAACTGTGGAGGCCCTTTGGAGAGGGAGCACACAATTGTGTTAATATTCAAGTGGTTAAGGTGGGTTTCTGGTTATTCAAATGCTGGTTGTGCAGGCCAGATTGACATTGGAGGTGTTTGCTTGTTTTCAATATTTCGTAAGCATCGTTTCTCAAATTACATGCCTCCTTTTCATATGTTTGCATTTAGCATGTCACAATCATTGACAGACTATGGACAGCAGATAAAGCTGATGGATTAGGTTTCCCTTTGCCCTTGTGTAGCTCTCTCTCCCTCTCCCTCTCTCTCTCTCTCTCTCTCTCTGTCTCTCTCTCTCTCTCCCTCCCTCTCTCTCTCTCTCTCTCTGTCTCTCTCTCTCTCTCCCTCCCTCTCTCTCTCTCTCTCTCTCTCTCTCTCTGTCTCTCTCTCTCTCTCTGTCTCTCTCTCCCTCTCTCTCTCTCCCTCTCAGATGTATTCACACACTTCAGGAAAGGTTGCATATTTATGTATATCTCTACGGATACGTATGAAATGAGTTCTACGCTGGGGGAAGGCAGAGCACTTAATCTTGTTTATTCTTCTTATATCTGGTATTTTACTTAGCCATTCTCAATCAGAGAACATCTGAGAAGGGGGCAGGAAGTTGGATGAACTGTGACTATGATAAAAACACATTGTATGAAATTCTCAAAGATTACAAAGATGTTAAAAAACACAGAATGAGCAAGGGAGTGATGACTGATTTCCACAGTTTCAGTCCATTACAACAGAAAGGTCTGAGCATGACGAGGCAGACCTAGCTAATTCATGGCCTCCAGAAAGCAAAGGGAGAAACACTGGGATCATAGACAAAGGATGCCCTTCAAAGACGTCCACCTGGTGACACACTTCACCAAGCCAAGTCCTGCTTCTCAAAGTTCCCATCGACTCCCCTGAGCATCTAACACTTGCACTGTGAAGACGTCTAAGCCCCATACTCGTGGAGAAGGCGAGAAGCTAAAGTGTTATCTTCATCCGTTTGGTTTAGGTATCGCTGTCTCTATCCTGGTCTCTGTCTGTCTCTTTGTCTGCCATAGTTACATCCCATGGCTATATCCACAAGCTGCTTAAAGGTAGTAGCTTACTCTTAAGCTATTTCTAGGAAAGTTTAGTAAGTACTTTGATTTCAGATTTTGCAAAGCTATTTTTTTTCATATGCTCTTTCCTTTCCTTCCTTATTTTTTTATTTTTTATTTTTTTGTTTTTTTCGTTTTGTTGGTGTTCACTATGTCAGAAGCATGGTTGGAGTCCTTGGTACTGACAGACTCGTGAGCAATGGGTAAGTGGTATTTAAATGGAAAAACATGGCCTGTGGCTAAGCAGGGCAGTCTGACAGCTGGGAAACCAGCATAGGACTGACCCAGCCCCCTGAATGTGGGTGTCAGTTAGGAGGACTGGGCAGTCTATGGGGCCCTGGTAGTGGATCAGTGTTTATCCCTAGTACACGAATGGACTTTGGGAGCCCATCCCACATAGAGGATACTCTCTCAGTCTAGACACATGGGAGGGCGGCTAGGCCCTGCTCCAAATGATATGGCAGACTTTGAAGACTCCCCATGGAAGGCCTCACCCTCCTGGGAATCTGAAAGGGGATGGGCTGGGGGTTGGGCGGGGAACAGGGGAGGAGGGGAAGGTGAGGGAACAGGGATTGACATGTAGGCAAGCTTGTTTCAAATTTAAATAAAAATATTATGAAAGTAAAAGTTGAAGCAGGTCTTGGGAGGGTAGCCACCCTCACTGCATTTCTTCAGGTGATTCAGCGGCGTTGACAAGAGCTGGAGTCCAGGGGCTTCTTATCCACGAGCTACCCCACTGCCAGGACTCCCAGGGCATCTTCTGTTCACATAAAACCATCCTTTTAATTCGGGCTACTCATTTAATGCATGCCAGAAGCCAGTTCTGCAAAGCCCAGACTCCCCATTCCTGTTTCTGAACAATTATTATCACCCATCAGTTCCTAAGAGGCAGGCAGGAGGAGACATTCTTCCTCCTACCTTTCAAGTGGAGCAGCCCACAGGTAGAAGTGAGTGCAGAATCCATAGAAACTCTCAGCGAATTCTCGCCACTTCCAATCTTGCCTTCGGTCACCCATCTGTGAGGGGCATTGTCTTAGAAGGGGAGGGAGGAGACCATCCCCACACCGGTTTCTACCGTCATTTTAAAGTTTTGAGGCAGTGGATGTTGCACCTAATTAGAAATGAAAGGCAGCAGCCCTGGTGGGTTATTTGTAGACCTCGGGATGAAAACTGTTTTCCAGTGCTAAAATGTCACTGCTGATAATATGTGACTTTTACTTAGATTTTTATTAGACCCACTGACAAGGAGAGGGCAGCCAGAACTACCCAACAGGGTTTTTCAGTGTGGTACTATGCATGATGCTGAGTAAACCATGAGAGGGATGTTTCTGATTAAAGGAATCAATGCAGTTAGAACCAACCTTTATTTTGCTCTTTGATTATTTTTCACTAAGTTTTGTAGGATAAATTTCTAGAAATAGAATTTTAGCTCAAAGGGTAGTTAGTGTGTTATTTAACTCTTTGCTTACTGTTTCCAAATTTCTCTTAATAATTTGTATCCAGTGCTTTAAGAAATTATTTTTGCACAGAAAGGACTGAATTTGGGCTTATTTGTTGTTTTTATCACTGAAGAGCATCATCCCCCGTGTTAGTTGGGATTTCCTTCATAGACAAATTAGCCTATTTGTACCCCTTTCTGTTACCAGGATGAACATGTTTCATTTCCTATTGGCCAGCAGAATAACACATCTTTCACCAAATATGTTCCTAGTTTATGTTCACTTTAATTACTTTTGCAAGAGGTTGGGTTTTTAATTTTTAATTATTTGGATTTTGAGTGCCAGAGCCATACTTAACTTCTTGTCACATGTATTAAGCTTTCAAGCTTTCAGCTGTCTTTGTGTGGAGAGGTTGACTTTTGTGGAAACACTCTCCCACCAAGTTATGAGAATATTCATCTACATCTGATGGGCTACATAAGAATTTGCTCTTTGTAATGACCATTTAAATTATTGTAGCATAGTAAGGATTAGCTTTACCCCACTGTCGGCAAATGTGTCCAACTTCCTTTACTGAGCGAGACAGTAGATCTGTAACAGGTTAAAGACGTACGCACTTTGCTGGAAGCCCGGAGCAGGGTCGTTCCTCTGGCCCACGTGGCTCATGTAGCTTTTATGTTTCCGCCAGACTGCCAGCCAGCCAGCCCGCCTGCCGCCAATCTGGGCCCACAGCCGCACCAGCCCCAAATAACACTCAGAGACTCTGTATTTGATACAATCCTGTGGGCCAATGACTATCATTGTTAATGGGCTAGCTCTGTCTTAATTATTAACTCATTTCTACTTATCTAAGTATTTCCACGTGGCTCATCTTATCCAGGAGCCTCCACCGGCATCTTCTTTCTCCCAGGTCTCCATCTTGACTCCTCCCTACTACTTCCTCTTTCCTCCTCCTCATCTCCTAGCCCTGCTTATCTTGTTTCCTATTGGCCACAGTGCTTTATTAATTAACCAGTATGAGAAACGTATTTACAGATAACATCTCCTATCAGGCTCACGTGGAATATTTTGGCTCCCTGTACAAGGTCTTGGGTCTCACTCTCCTTGTGAGGTGAAACAGCTTCCTTTCCAATCTGGATCCTCTAATTTAGGTGTCGATGGTCGCTTCCCTGTTACCATCTAGATTACTCTGGAGAAAGACTTTTGGACCTTTCTGTCCTTTGTTTCCTGGTTTCCTGTTGTCCACGTGACACTGGGAAGGGAGGAGTCCAGTCAAAGAATTGCCTAGATCAGATCGGCCTTTGGTCATATCTGTGAGTAGGTGTCTTGATGGAGGATGGTATAGAAAGGCCCAGCTTACTGCGTGTGATAGCATCCCTAGGCTCTTGGGCCTTTGCTGTTAAAGAAAGGTGACGGAGAAGGAGGCGGACAGCAAGCCAGTAATCCGTGATCTGCACGGTTCTGCTCCAGTTCCTGCCATGCTCGCTCTGACTTCTCTCGATGGACGTTGACCTGGAAACGTAGGCTGAAGTGACCCCCCCTCCCCAGTCGACTTCGTGCTCATAGTGTTTATCACAGCAACAGAAAGAAACTAGAATGAGTTGACTTGCACTGCAGAAAAACAAGAGAAACTGCACAAAGGACAGATGGACCATGGCTTCAATCCAGCCCTGGATGGACCATACCAATGTCAGGGCAGTAATCACGGCTTCAGTCCAGCCCTGGATGGACCATACCAATGTCAGGGCAGTAATCACGGCTTCAGTCCAGCCCTGGATGGACCATACCAATGTCAGGGCAGTAACCACGGCTTCAGTCCAGCCCTGGATGGACCATAGCAATGTCAGGGCAGTAATCACGGCTTAAGTCCAGCCCTGGATAGACCATACCAATGTCAGGGCAGTAACCACGGCTTCAATCCAGCCCTGGATGGACCATACCAATGTCAGGGCAGTAACCACGGCTTCAGTCCAGCCCTGGATGGACCATACCAATGTCAGGGCAGTAACCACGGCTTCAGTCCAGCCCTGGAGTTTCATTTCAATCCAGCCCTTCTCATCCATCATGTCTGAACCCATTTGAATCTGCTTGGGTGCAAGATGTAAAGTAAGCTAGTCAATGCTTCCTTGCTGATGAAGGTCCTGCTCTGGGTGGGGCATTGAGTGTTATCTCTGTCCTTTTCCAGGAGGAGCCAATATGGGCATCGTCTTAAACATTCTCCCAACTCAGTACCTCAGTTCCATTTGTCCTTTCAACAGCTACTTACTGAGCTATTGCAGTGTGCCTGGAACTTACCTCGCACACGCCAGTGCTGATGAGTAGTCTGTCAGACATTTCTTTCTTTTTCTCCTCTTACGCTTTAATATTTATTTTGAACTATGTGTTCATGCATGTAGGCCATGTGTGTTCCAGTACTCTTGGAGGTCAGAGAGTGTGTTGGATCTGTGGAGCTGAAGTTACAGGTGGGTGGTGGTAACTTACTGAGGTCTCTGGAAGAATGACTAATGTTCTTAACAACGGAGTCCCTCTAGCTCGGCTCTCTCCTTTTATAACAAGGATTTACTCACCTGTTCTTTGGTAAAGCCACCACACCTACCGACTTCACCTCTCCCAAGGACAAACATCATGGATTCCATGGAGGTCTCCATGTGTTGCATGGAGGTCTCCGTGTGTTGCATGGAGGTCTCCGTGTGTTGCATGGAGGTCTCCGTGTGTTGCATGTAGGTCTCTGTGTGATACATGGAGGTCTCCGTGTGTTACATGTAGGTCTCTGTGTGATACATGGAGGTCTCTGAACTCCTTCTGGCACCCAGCTCACATCAGGGTCTCATTGCTCCTCTTGATTTAAAAGCCATTGAACAATATTGCCTTTCTTGTGGATTCCACATTCTTCTGAAATCCACTGTGGCTCCAAGGGATGTGTGGAGGAAGCAACACCCTAACCCCTCAGTTCGGCTGAAGGGAGCACTGTCGTCAGGTCTGTAAACATGATCACATGATCACCGTTGGCATTTGGGCCAGATCTTAACAAGCTGTGTGCACCAGATATGACCCTAATGTTAATTACTCTACACTGGGCTTCACGTTTGCTGTTGGAATCACTGCCTTGAATTGTGAGCGAGTTTAAATATCACTATGAGTTCTGTGCTCATCGCTTCATCATGTCCCAAGTGAGTCCCTGATCCTTCATCTGGGTGGTCTGAGATAATTTTCACTGAAAGTAAATCACAAAGGTCTTAAATGATTGACCTTGGACCACTGGACCCCTAGATCAACATTCGAGAAGTCTGATTCTCCTGAGAATACCAGATTATGAGAGTGAAAGCATGTGGGGGAGCCACGTGTGTGTATATGTGTGTGTTGAGTATGTGTGTGTGTGAGTGTGTGTGTGAGTGTGAGTATGTGTGTGTGTGTCTGTGTCTGTGTCTGGGTGTTGAGTATGTGAGTGTGTGTGTCTGAGTGTGTGTGAGTGTGAGTGTGTGTCTGTGTGTGTGACTGTGTGTGAGTGTATGTGTGTGTGTCTGTGTGTGAGTGTGTGAGTATGTGAGTGTGTGTCTATGTGTGTGTGTGAGTGTGTGTGTGTGTGTGTGTGTGTAGGTGGTGTTGCTCTACCTTGGAAACAAAACGGACCTGTGAGTTCTCACTGCCTCTGATGAGAAGCCCCACAGATCCGAGATAAGCAGCTTCTGTTTGTTAAATCAGGAATGGGGTAAAATGACTATTTTAAATCACTGGGGTTTGGAAGTGGAAGGATTTGCATAAGAACAGGTAATTGAAATGAAACGCTTGGATCATTGAGTGCTCACCATCCAGTCTTCACTCAGGAAGCGATTAGCATGGCCTCCTCAGCATCTTTGTATTGCTGCAGGCTGGTGACGAGCAGATGCCTTGTGGTACAATCACTACTCCCGTTTCCAGCTCAGCATCTCTGTAGGAGTTCTTCGCTTATTGTTTTCTCATCTGGTTGGTGACATGAGAGGGTCACTGAAGTGAGTTCTCCTTCTCACTACTATATTTAGCTTTAAAACTCAGAGTGACTATTAACCAGTTCATGCTGCAGTCTTGAACTATGTAAATAACGTGTTTGTAATTAGCATTTCATTACAACAATTAAATTGGAAGAAAAGTTTTGCTTTTGTTCTTTCACGCTCTCAGTACAAACAGATACATAAATACGTGCTGCATTTACGGCGGTGCCCTAGGCCGTTTTCGCCAGTCTACGTGAAGAAAAAACTCATGACGTGCAGATATAGTTAAAGGAAAAATGTTTGCTGTTTGAAGGAATTATATTGCTCTAAGTCACAATGAAATAAATCCATGAAACTGCAGCTTTTCACCATTGTCTTTACTTTAGTCTTTTCCTCCTAACTCAGGTCACCTTGATGAGGAAACCATGGTCTGCCATACTCTCTGTATGTGCGATTATCTAGCAATGTAAATAACATGTGAGTCAAGATGAGAGTCCAGTAGGACTGTCCCATGAGTGATGCTGATTAAAGGTCAGTAAAGGGTGAGGGGAATTCGGATCTTTCATTGGGCCTCAGGAAACCCCTCCTCAGGTATAATGTGAATATAAAGTAAGAAAATTGGGCAAACTACATTGCCATTGGGTGCTTCTTGCTGGAAACCAATCAATTTATTGATGGAAATGCACAGGTAACTCACACACATTCTTTCACTCACTTACCCCTCATAGTCGAATATCGTGGTTTACCAAATGAAGGTGAAGTAGTTTATGCCAAAATCACACAGAGGAGCGGATCCTGTTTCTCTAGTGGTAGAAGCTGTCTTTTCCTCTCTTCCCCTCTCCAGGGCTCCGACAGAAGGGTTTCCAACTGATAAAGGAAATGTAGCCAGCAGTAATTAGTTGCTGTCATCAAGGGTCAGCATGTGGGCTAAGACAGAAAAATCAGTTCAGATATTGTAGCCAGTGATGCTGCCTATCAGAGCTACTAATGAATTGCTGACTTAATCACTTGTGGGGCAGGCTAGACCTGTGCCTGTTGACACTGAGACCCTTTGACAGTTGAAGAGGTGGACTAATGAGTGACGTCAACCCTGGCTTCACAGTAGAGTTACGGGCTTGGGTGTGGGGAGGCTTTGACCTGCAGTTCTGGATCCAAAGATTCTGACTTAAGTGTTTTGTTCAGGGGTTTCAGACGTTGGTGATTTACAAAATAGCCCCTTTCAGAAGGAACACCAGTAGTTTCAGGGAACTATTTCTCTCTTTCCTCTCAGGATTATTCTGTGTGATTGCTGCATTTATGGTGGGACCCCAGGCTGTCTTCTTCAACCTGTGTGAAAGGAAAAAAAACATGTGTGTGTATACTCATTTCTCCCAGTCATTTGCTTTACTGTGGCGACATGACATCTTGATGCCTTTGCCTCCTGTTTGTCAGCCTCATTCACCACGACGCTGTCCTCTGTGATAAAGTCGGCGTGGGGCTTTGCCTTGCCAGTAACAGAGGGGAATTTGAATCTAATTCTGTGAATACCAGGTGTTTGCCCACAAGCAGCAGGCAGGATGCTGGCTGTCAGCTGTAGCACTGGCCTTGCCCGTGACATTCACTCCCTGTCCTGCTGTGACTGTTACACTCAAACAGTCACTCTCTGGTGAGCCTTGGATATCCTGTTTTTCTTTGTAACTTTTCTGCATTTGTTTATGTTTATTTGTTCATTTGATTGATGTGGTTTGTGTGTGTGTGCGTGCGTGCGTGCGCGTGTGTGTGTCTGCATCCCATGGCACTGTGCATAAGTCAGAGGAAAACTTGTGGGAATCAGGCCTCTCCTCTAACCATGTGGATTCCTAGAAATGACTTTATAACATCAGACATAGAAAGAAGAACCTTTACTCATGGAGCCTTCTCACCTGCCCTCCAATTAGACACATAGATAAAGTTCTTCAAGAGGGACTGCCGTGGTTTTCTTTCCAACATAGAATGCAGTAGTTGGCAGAGTGCCAGCTGTGGCACTGAGCCTCTCCAGGTTTCTCATAGCAGCAGGGGACCCTGACTTAGACAGTGACCATATTCAGGACCCTGTAGCTGTCAAGCATGCCTTTCAGAAGTGATTTAAGAGAAGGGACGGGGTAAGCAGTACCACTTTAGGGCACATACCCTAAGGATGCACACTCACACCACAAGGACACGTGCTCAGCTATGTTCATAGCAGCCGTATTCTTAATAGGCACAATCTGGAAGCAACCTAGATGCCCCTCAGCTGAAGAATGGGTAAGGAAAATGTGGTTCATTTATATAATGGAGTACTACTCAGAAGTAAAAAAGGAATGGCATCTTGAAATTGGCAGGCACATGGACAGAACTAGAAAAATCCATCCTGAGAGAGTTAACCCAGACCGAGAAAGACAAATATAATATGTTCCAACTCATAAGTGGATTTTAGACATAAAGCAAAGGACAACCAGCCTACAGGCCACAACTCCAGAGAACCTAGGTATCAAAGAGGACCCTAAGAGAGACACACATGAGTCTGCCTAGGAAGGGGAAAAGGACAAGATCTGAGTACGTTGGGAGTATGGGGGGTCATGGGGGAGAGTAGAGGAGAGAGGGGAGGAGGGAAGGGAACAGGAGAAAATATATAGCTCAATAAAAAATAATAAAAAATATAAAGGGGGTGGTGAAAGAAAGGAGGAGAGAGAGAGAGACAGACAGACAGACTGACACACACACACACACACACACACACACTTACTGACCACAACTCTGCACCTGCTGGCTGACTTCCCTCTTCCTGTTCTCAGTCAGCCTGAGCACTCTGGTCCTTCTCTCTCTTAGCATTGCTGCAAAGATGTCATTGAAACACAGTAAAATGGGTGACGATGACATGTTTATCACCCTTCTTCCTCAAACTCAAATTTCATTTCCTTTGACTTATTGCCAGAAATAATAAGCACCATTGCTGCACATGTACTCTGTTTCATGGGCTGAACTGAGAAGTCAAACCTAACCAGTGTTACTGCTACGCCCCAGATACCGGGTACCCGTCCCTGTGGAGGACAGCACAGTGGACTGCTGGGACTTGGCCTTGATGGGTCTGTGTGGGAAATGCGACCCTAAAGTAGAGAGCTGTGTTGGCATCTAGGGGTCATTCCACAATCCTCACTATTCTGTGCTTTTCTAGGAAGGGAAAGGTGCTGTGTGATGACCAGGTTGGAGGCTTTAAGAAGTGTAGCATTCAAGTGACCCTGCTTAGGCTTTGCTTGCCTCTGTCGGAGGACCAGCAGCTCTCCCTGGCCTGGTTCATCTTCTTCCTCTTGGATACAAGAAAGCAATAAGCATTTGTGGGATCTGAGCTTAGTGATGGAAATGAGAGGTCATTAATGGACTAATTGCACACTTGTGTGACTGAATTAGATGGTTAATATGCAGCAGTAATTTCATGCCATAATTGGCAATAAATAGGACTTTTGCAAACAACCCCTTCAGCACAATCATCCACAGCAGCCATCCACAGGGAGGGGGTCACCTTACTGCATGTCCACCCCACTGCACATCTTTCTTTAAGCTGGGAGTGGCCACCCCATTGTACAATTGGGCAGTGTCCTCTAAGGTAAATTGTATTTTCCTTGGCATCATCATTAATGTCTCAAAGTCCTTCCCCAACTAATCAAAGAATCTACTGTCATGTCACTAGACCAGGGAACATGCCATGTGAATAGGCTGGAGAATTGTCATTTTATAAGCACTAAAGAAAAATCTACAAATGGCAAATTGTCTAAGGACGGTCCCCACTACGCAGTCATTGCTGCTGTCTCCAGAGGACACAGCTTCATTGCTGAAATTCCTTTACCCCAAGCCCACTAACTCCCAGCTTCCAGGGTTTGACCTTTGAAAAAGTTAAAGCTAGGACTTTTTCTAAACTCCATAAGGATATTTTCTTATTAGGTGTTTTCTGACAACATTGATTTACATGGAAATATTTTCTCCTGTGCAATAGTAGCCATTTCACCATCTCTGATCCTACATGTCATATTCTAAACATTACAAATACAGGACATAATCTGGTTTGAAAAGTAGTGTATCAGATGTGCTAATGATGAGAGACTTTGGAACACTCAGTCCCAAATGGAATGTCTCCATCAAAGCCTTCCCCTCAGTGCTCAGGGACAGAAGAGGAGGCAGAAAGATTGTCAGGGATAGAAGGGATATTGACTCCCAGAAAACAGTGACTCCCAGACATGACAGGATTGCTGCACACATGAACTCACAGAGACTGTGGCACACATCCTGGGCAGGTTTAAGCCATATGGATCTCAGCACTGAGACGGGGAAGCAGACGTGAGTCCCCACCTAACTCAAGAAGCTCTCTGCAATTGATACCTTATGTCAAAGGGAAAAAGAAAAATCATCTTTCTCCAATGGAGTCTCACTGGGTCTTTTTAATTATACCCCATGTCTGACCTCATGCCTAGGAGAAGTTGAGCGACACAAAACAAACTCAATGGTATTTTGTAGATTTTTCTTTTGGTTTCATATTGCTTTGTTGTGTGTATATGTTTCTTCACTCAATTTATTGTTGTTTTGGTTTTGTCCTGTGCTTTCTTTCTTCCTTTCTTTCTTTCTTTTTTTCTTAAGAGTGAGAAGGAAAAAAAAGCACATAAAATTGGGTGGGTAGGGAGGATCCAGGGAGAATCTAGGGAGGGAAAAACATGATTAAAATATACTGTATGAAAAATTATTTTCAACAACAAAAGTAGTGCATGGAATATACATCAGAAATATTATTTGAAGCACTTGGTTGAAAGAACTTTATTTTCCCCCCAAACTGTAGATTTCTGTAAAATTTTGCTCAATATATATATATATATATATACACACACACATATATATTGTGCATTAACTCTGAGCCATTAGATGTATTGAGATGTTTAACACAATGGAAAAATATTTATATTATCAAAGAAGTATTTTAGTCCAGATGGCTAGCAATGAAAGATTAAAAGTGTTAAATAATACACTTGTACCAAAAAGATTATCTGGAAAAAGAAACATGACATTTTAATAACTTATCTTACATTATTTTAGTCAAGATTTTGGAGACAATGGTTACAGTGCTTCTTACTGCCTGTTGCTGAAAGTATGCCGATTACATAACACTTTAAACAGGTGCAAAGTGACTGCAGCAGAAGATTAAAATGGATATTTCTTTTTCCAATCACATGCTGAGATTTTAAAGATGAGTATAGACCTTCCTGTGTGTGTATTTGTTTGTTGGGGATTTGTATACAAGCTTTGACACACATGAATTTATGGCCTGGGCTTTAATACAGAAAATGTATTACAAAGACTCTGGAGGAAGAGAAAGTTGATAATTTAGTGGAAAAATCTTGGAAGAGTCAATGGAAACAAAGCCCACACCGTGAACTGCAGAAGTATTCCTAAATTTTCCAGAGCTTGTTTGCTCAAGCTCTCCCTGTTTGAAGTTATCAGTGTTTTGATTTAAAGGTTTAAACAGTTCAGCGTTTTCTGACAGATTTAGAGAATTTGAGGAGGGACAAGAACTTAATCTTAGATATGTATCCAGTTACGAAGTCTGAGGCAATTAAGGAAAATCCTAACAGTTGGCAGAATTGGAAACCATTCTCTTTCAAATGAAGTATAAATGGCTAGTAAATACATAAAATAAACTGAGTTTGGTATCTTTAGCCATTAGAGACATGCAAGTCAAAACTATATTGAGATTCTATCTTATCCCAGATTATAATAATTAACATCAAATTTTTAAAATGCTGGTAGAGATGTGGGATAAACAAACTCTTATACACTGCAAATTAGTCCAGCCATTATGAACGCCAGTGACCAGTTTGCTCAATGATTAGGATCAGAACTACCAAATAACCTAAATGTATCACTTGTGGGTATATCCTTGAAGGAATCAAAGACAACATGCCACAGAGACTCCTGAAGATCCATGATTATCACTATCCTCATTGCAGAGGCTGAGTTATTATACCAGGCTGGTTCTATATTATCTTGACACAAGCTAGAATCATCAGCCTCAGCTGATGAAAAAGAAGCCTCAGCTGAGGAAACGCCTTCGTGGGCGATCCAGCTGTAAGGCGTTTTCTTAATTATTGATTGAGGGGGAGGGCCAAGCCCATTGTGGGTAGGGCCATCCCTGGGCTGCTGGTCCTGGGTTCTCTAAGAAAGCAGGCTGAGCAAGTCAGGGGAAGCAGGCCAGTACGCAGTGCCCTTCATAGCCTCTGCATCCCTCCTGCCTCCAGGATCCTGCCCTGTGTGAGTTCCTGTCCCGACTTCCTTCAGTGAAGAGCTTCGATGTGGAAGTGTGAGCCACACAAACCCTTTCCTCCCCAACTTGCTTTTTGGTCATGATGTTTTGTTACAGCAATAGAATCCCTAATTAAGACAAACTGGTACCAGCATAGTGAGGTATCACTGTGATGGACCTGGCAATGTTTTAGGGAGGATTGCGGAAGGACTTTGGAACTTTGGGCTAGAAAAGCCATTGAGTGTTATGAGCTCTGGGGATGTTCCGTGGAAGCTTGGAAAATAAGAATGTTGAGAGCAGTGCAGAGGATGGAGGCCTGGCTTGCGAAGTTTAGAGGGAAGTTTAAATACTTTATCCAGGGCCATTTATTATCTTGAGTTAAGGCTCTGTGGTTTTGGCTAGCTAAAGAATCATCTGTGATTAACAAGATACCAGTACTACCAAAACCTTGCTTTGTGGGATATTTGGTTCTGGTCAGCTGGAGCTAAGAAATTGGTGGTGATTAAGAAGAGACCAGCATCACCCAGGTGAAATCTTCTGGCAACCATTTCCTGAGAGCACAGAGAAGCTGTGTTCCTGAGGCGGTCAAGGTTGTACCTCGTGCTGGCAGCAGGACGTGGTAATGTGTGAGAGTCACGCAGGGGGTACTGGTTTTGAAGGGATGAAGGGGTCATGGAGAGCAGCTGAGCTTGTCACTGTGAGGGGCAGGAGAGGCCACTGGTGAAGGTGCAGCTGAGTGGCAGCTGAAGGCCCAGGACTGAAGGGGTCATGCAAAGAAGTTGAGGCTTGGCATCGTGAAGAGGGACTATGAGAGGCTGTTGGTAAAAGTGCAGTCCAGTTACAGCAGGAGACCCCAGTGTTTGGAGATGCCAGGGCCACGGGATGACCACCAAGAGCAGCAGCAGTGGAGTGGAGCCAGCAGGGCCCGAGAAGACGAGGTGTGTGTGCTACAGAGGACAGAGCTGCAGAGGCGACCCCAGACCCTTGCAGGATTCCAGAAGACCATGAGTGGAGCCCAGGTAAATGGACATTTAGTTATTTACGCTGTTGGCATTGGGTTTTGCTTGGTTCAGTTGTGACAGTGTGCTGGTTCTTCTCTCTTGAAGAAGGCATTTAATTAATTTTGATTCTTAAAGGAGTCCACAGCTGAAATTCGTGAGCTTTTAAAAGAGATTGAGTATTCTAAAGAGAGAGATATTTTAATGTGTTTGAATTTGTAAAGACTGTGGACTTTTATGATTTTAATATGAGACCTGGGGGATGAATTAGAAAGGAAGGGGTGTGGCTTACTGTGATGGTTTGTCAAGTTAACAAGGGGTCAGTTGTGGCTGATATTATGTGTCAACTTGATACAAGCTAGAGTCATCAGAGAGGAAGGAGCCTCAGCTGAGGAAATGCCTCCTTGAGATCCAGCTGTAGGGTGGTTTCTCAATTAGTGATCAATGGGGGAGGGCCCAGCCCATGGTAGGGGGAGCCATCCCTGGGCTGCTGGTCCTGGGTTCTGTAAGCCGACTGAGCAAGCCAGTAAGCAGCTCCCCTCATGGCCTCTGCATGGGCTCCTGACTCCAGGATCCTGCCCCGTGTGAGTTCATGTCCTGACTTCCTTCAGTGATGGAAAGCAATGTGGAAGTGTGAGCCAAATAAACCCTTCCCTCCCGACTTGCTTTTCGGTTATGGCGTTTTGTGAGGGCAACAGAAACCCTGACTAAGACAGTCACTGAGTCTGCCCAGGTATCTCATCAACGGATGAATGGAAAGAAAGCGTGGCACACGCACAGTGAAGAGTTGTTCAGCCACAACGTGGATACAATTCTACTGTGTGGAGGAAAATGGGGCTGGAGAGATGTGTTGGTGGTTCGGAGATGCCGTGGTTCGGAGGACAGCCTGCTTTGTAGGGGATCTGAACTTGGTTATCAGGCAGCTCACAAGTCCATTTCCAGGGGCAGCTGTCCTGTCTGGCCTCCAGAGGCATGCACACTCATGTGCAAATACCTACCCATCCACATCATTAAAATTAAAAAAAAAACTTTAAATGGGTCAATAAAGGAGGATGGATGGAACTGAAGATTATATTAAGAAATAAGTGAGATAGGGAAAGTCAGGTGTCATACGTTTCCTCTCCTTTGTGGAGCTTGGGACTACAGGCTCTGACAATAAAGGACTGCTCAGTGTGTAGAAGGACATAAGAGAGTAGATGATGAGTGTGTAATGGTATGACTATGGTCAAAGTGTGTTATGCATGTATAAAGATGTCCCATTAAAATCCATTATCTGTACAAGTAACATGCCGAAGAAAAGGTGTCACAGCCCGGACTGCAATTAGTTTTGGCTTCTTGGTATCAGGGGTGGGAACTTGGATACGTACTTCTGCTGCTCGTAACTGAAGCTCCTTGTCAGAAGAGACTGTCTTGACAGGTAGTGGTCTGGTGTAGCATGTAAGTTTCCGCCAGCCTGCCCGCCGCTGGTCTGGCGTCCTGGCCCCCAATAACACGCAGGAGACTCTATATTTGATACAATCCTGTTGGCCAATTACCATTACTGTTTATGGGCTAGCTCTGCCTTAATTATTAACCCATTTCTACTTATCTAAGTATTTCCACGTGGTCGTCTTATGGGGAGCCGCGCGGCAGGCTTCCTGCTTCTTCCTGGGCTACATCTCGACTCCGCCTTCTACTTCCTCTTTCTTCCTCCTAGTCTCCTAGCCCCGCCTATCTAGTTTTCTATTGGCCACAGTGCTTTATTAACCAGTATGAGAAACATATATACAGAATAACATCTCCCATCATCTCCTCTTTTCTGTCTAAAGTAAAAGAAGGGGTTTAACCTTAACATAGCAAAATATACCATTCAACAGTTATCAAATAAGAATCACAGTTAACAATATTTAGTCCATTAACATTTTGTAAGACTTAAAGAAAGTATCATCTATCCTATCTTTGTCAGTCTAAAGTCCTATATGTAACTTATCTTTAATCCTAACTAAGGAAAACTATAAGCATAACTATCTGTCTTCAACTCCTTCAAAGATCATAGAAGGATAATATATAAACTCTAGAAATGACAGAGACAACTCATTGCCTGGTCAGTCACCCGAAGTTCTTCTGTAATGTTCCATCTTCAGCCCATAGGCCATAGTGTGTGTCCAGACTCCTCAACAAAGTAGAAAACTTTTCTGTGTCCTGTAGACTGTTTGGCTGTCTGGCAGCCTCTTCCATGAAGCAGGAATCCTGTAGCAATGTCCATCTTGCATCAGCAGTCACCTTTTTGTGGGTCCTGCATGTCCAGTTTCTACAACATAAAGTCAAACAGTCCAAAAGAGCAGTACCTTGCCCAAATGGCTAGTCTTGCCATATTAGAAGCAAACTTCATAACGAGTTTCTTCAATGTCCATCTTCCTTTTTGACGCAGGTAGTGTTACCAGGAGCAATTGTGCCTCATTGTCAAGAAAAACCCTAAACCATTTTAAATGCCATATTCTATAGGTCTTTGAAAGATTTGAAGAATGCCTATCCATCTCAAATACATTTCTATATATCTAGAAAACCTAACTAACTTAACTCCAAGTATTGACTATCATAGGTAACTCTTTAACTGTACTAAATTATACATTACATTTTCAATGAACTATATAAACACAATACCTAAACAAGAGGAGAAATATACATATCATAAAATTGACCTTAAATTGTATCAATAAAAGAAAATCCATTTCAAAGTATTCATATCTATACCATAATTCCCTTTTTACCTTTAAAAAGATTGTTTGTAGTTATAGCCATTTATAACCAAGTCCATTTAAATGAAAACAAACATTTATAAACAACATTTGGGAATTTGGGCGTCGTTCTTTCCAAACTACTTCCTGCTGGTAGAGGGCGCTGTCATGGGGATCCTAAGAAATCTTGGCAGTAGTCTGCAAGGCTTTGTCTCAACTGCTTTGAATGTTGGATCACCTGGGGAGCTGTTTCAGGGGGTCTGGCTTGATCAAACCATATAAGTCTGGAAGAAATCCATAGCTTTTCATTTTCTGTGGAAACAAAAATAGAAATCCTTTTCCCCAGTAACTTGTCCTTAGGCTTAAATTTTGGAGTCAAAGCATTCTTAAAATATATAAATTGAATTAATCTTGCAGCATTTCTTTTATTAGTAGTTGTTATTTTCTCAGCAATCAAATAATTTAAAGACAACAGAATCGCGTATAGTATCCAAAATTTCTCTGTGCTTTCCATCTTTACGTGGCTTTCTTATTACTCTATTTATTCTACTTCTATTTTTACATATTTTGAGACAGGGTTTCTCTGTGTAATTTTTATCTGTCTTGGAATTCACTCCATACCAGGTTTACTTTGAAATCACAGAGATCTGCTTGCCTCTGTCTGCCGAGTGCTGGGATTAATGGCATGTCCCATTATACCCATTCATTCTACTTTCTTTTTTCTTTTTTAAACCATTGTATCCTGCTTCTTTTTCTCTCCCAAGCCAGCGTATTTTTTAAAACATAGTGTAAACCTTCATTGCAGCTCTTGTACACATCAATGAATTGTTAACAGAGCTCTTTAAAAGCCAGGCGGCTTTTTGCCGCTTATGCTAATTTTGGAAACCTCCCTTAAAGGAGCCGTGCAAATCTCTGTCTACAACAAAACAAATCCAATCAAGAAAATGCTGCTACCAAAAATTCTTGCTAGTCTATGTTCCCTTGTTTCTAAAAACTATTTTTTAAACTTTTAAGTTTTAAGCGAAAGTTCTCAGTCCCGCTTCTGACACCATTATGTTACAGCAGGTTTCCCCGCCGGCTGCCGCTGGTTCTGCTGCCATGGTCCCGCAACCACGTGTGCCCCAAATAACACTCAGCGACTCTGTATTTGATACAATCTTGTTAGCCAATTACCATTACTGTTTATGGGCTAGCTCTGTCTTAATTATTAACCCATTTCTACTTATCTAAGTATTTCCACGTGGTCGTCTTATCGGGGAGCTGCGCGGCAGGCGTCCTGCTCAGAAGAACTTCGGGTGACTGACCAGGCAATGAGTTGTCTCTGTCATTTCTAGAGTTTATATATTATCCTTCTGTGGTCTTTGATGGAGTTGAAGACAGGTAGTTATGACTATAGTTTTCCTTAGTTAGGATTAAAGATAAGTTACATATAGGACTTTGGACTCTCAAAGATAGGATAGATGATATTTTCTTTAAGTTTTACAAAATGTTAATGGACTAAATATTGTTTACTGTGATTCTTATTTGATAACTGTTGTATGGTACATTTTGCTATGTTAAGGTTAAACCCCTTCTTTTACTTTAGACAGAAAAGAGGAGATGATGGGAGATGTTATTCTGTATATATGTTTCTCATACTGGTTAATAAAGCACTGTGGCCAATAGAAAACTAGATAGGCGGGGCTAGGAGACTAGGAGGAGGAAGAGGAAGTAATAGGTAGGAGTCAAGATGTAGCCGGGGAAGGAGCAGGACGCCTGCCGCGCGGCTCCCCAATAAGACGACCACGTGGAAATACTTAGATAAGTAGAAATGGGTTAATAATTAAGACAGAGCTAGCCCATAAACAGTAATGGTAATTGGCTAACAGGATTCTATCAAATACAGAGTCTCTGAGTGTTATTTGGGGCACACGTGGTTCCATGACAATGGCGGCAGAACCAGCGGCAGCCGGCGGGGAAACCTGCTGTAACAGTCTGGAATGGCACTTTATCCAGAGGAGAACTTCTCGTCACACAGGGGTGGTGGCTGAGTGAATGTGTCAATCGGTTTTGACACAAAGCCACAGTTATCATTGCCTAATGTAAGCACTACTGGTCCCCATTCCACACCCATGGATGATATGTTCCTGGGCTATTGCCATCTTCAGTATTACGCTCTGCTCTGCTACACTGGAAAAGAAAACTACATGTCTCATCCAAGGCATGGAGTAGCCAAGGGGCCTCATTAAGGCACTCACCTTAATGATAAGCTTTTTAATGTTCTGGGTTATGTGTGTCTGTAAAAGAATCACTAAGTGTATTTGCTAATGTTCAACCTTACTTCCTACTATTCTGATTCCACATCTCCAAGTTCACACTTTTGTGACACTAAATTTATTAAACAAGCAGAAATAAGAGAAACTGTAGAATAACCGATGCCCAAACTAACCATTTTTTTCAACTGTTTAGTTCAAACCGAATTATGTCTTCTGCTCAAATGTTTGCTGACTTCACATTCCTGTTGTAGTCCAGTCTGGAGCTGCATTTATACTCCTCACTCATTTTTCCTGACACCCCAGGGTCTCTGAAAATGCCCCAAACTCCAGTTCCATAGGATCTGCTGTCCTCTTTTGGCTCCTGTGTTTACTCCCATGCAAGTGGTAAACACAGGCTAATGCAAACACACAATTAATCAATCAATCCATCAATCAATCAATCAATCAAACAAAAAGGATAATACAAGGACGTGGGTACAGCTAGGTCATTGGGTTCAAGCCCTGAGTTCTGGAGGTCAAGAATATACCAGAATGACCCTGATGGTAGAAAGATGGATTAATGGACAGAACATGGGATAGGGCTAAGTAGTAGTTATTTACCAAGCACATACACTTACTTTGATATTTAACATCAGGTGTTGCTGGCCCCATGAAAACACTATTTTTTTATTTTAAATCTTGGTGAAACATATTGCGGTTTAATAAGGGTCAGGATAAACAAATGGGCCAAATAGATGTTTATTAAGGGAGAAACAACTCACAACACTGACAGATGAACACAGCAGTTGGAACTGGATGCTCCTCTCTCCGGGTCCCACCAGAAAGAGAGCGTTCTCCACCTCCTTCCTAGACCAAGTCCCACAGGTCACTTCCGCCCCTGGCTCCACCCCTCAGTGGGTGTGGTCAGTGCCACAGAAGGAGATACAGTGAATATCCCACTACAGAAACAATTGGTTTTAGATGAATTGTTTTTCCTCTCTGGCTATTGATGCCTTCATCTGGAAATCAGGAGTGTTGATAACCCATGCTTTACCAAGTTGCCATCAGTATCTCATGAGATCAGTAGTATGTCTAGTAACTGAGGACAAGAAAGTATCCAGCCAATGTGTTATTTTATTCCTATGCTTTCTGTCTGAGATTGGTGTCATAAATAGAAACAGTTTGGTCCTGATTGAGCTTGTTGGTGGAAAAGATTCAGCATTGATATTTAGATTTTATTTGGACTGCTTAAATTTTACAATGATCTTGAAAACACTGACAGGAGAGAATGCAGACATGATGATTCAATTTGCTGTGTTATTACACAAACTTAAGTAGTCAGAGGCTCACACATTAAGTATTTCTCTCATGAACAGAATGTCTTGCATCATGCTATTTAAAAATGTCTTCTCCATTCTTTGCAAGTTGATAGGGACACCTCACCTGGATATTGATGTTCCTAGCGGGCTGTTCTGTCAATAGAGATTGAATATTTTTTAAGAGAGTCTTACTCTTGGGATGAGTACATTCCCGGGGGGGGGTGGGGATTTTCTGTCAAAGAAATTAAATAATATTTAGGAGAGTCTTAGCTGTGGGATGAAGATATAGTTCAGTAGTGGGGCATTTGTGTAGCATTTTCAAAGTCCTGGGTTCAATGCCTATCATTACCAATTCTCATTCCCTGTCCACTGCCTCCCCCCTCTGATAAACCTCACAGAACATAACTGGAATGCCCTAAAACCACCCAGAAAACACACACCAGACAAAGGAATTATATAAAATAATCATTTTAAATATGCAGAGGAGCCTACTAACCAATAAACATTTTTCTAGTTTGTTTTATAAAAATTACCTTTCTTGGATTTAGGTAAAGTACTGTTGGCAGTATGTGTGTGTGCACGTTTATGTTGTGTATAATCTTTCAAAATAAGCAGTCCCATTAAGATGCAGTTAATGTACCCTATACTCATCTGTCTCATGTAAGAAGTCAGTTTTAGTGTGTTCTCAGACTTGCATAATAATCACAAAGAATGTTTGTGAGTTAGCATACATTTGTGAATTGCTTTCTTTCTCTCATGTCTAATTTCCTTCTGTTCTGTCAGGGAACATAGTTTATGTGACTTATATCCTTTAAATGTTTTGGGAATTACTTTGTGGCCAGTGTACCTATTTCCTGTGCACATGATATAAATGTGAACTCCATTTGTGGGTAGAGTCTCTCTACATATGTTAAATCCACATGGTTTGTGGTGTTCTTTTAGTATTCAACCTGTTGGCAAATCTTCGACTCAGTAGACTCTTTAAAATGTCTTTCAATTTTACTGCATTTCCTAAGGAAGTTATGTGAAAGGGAATAATTTTTATCCTTTGGGATACTAGGCGTAGAATGGGAAACCCACATCCAGAACAGTCTAATGAGTATATTGTGCACATTTCAGTGAGTCCCTGTTTGAGTGGAGTAAAGCATTCGGAGTCCATATGGGAAACAGGGACTTTGGCAGAGGCAAAACCTCCGAAGTACATGTGACACTTACTGAGTACTTGTTATACACCAGACCCTGCTCTAAGAGGTCTGCATACATTAAATATTTTCATTACAATACCACGATACATTACCATTTCATACAGCATGTACTGTTGCTCAGCATGGTATATAAATGAGGGCATTAGTTGGACAATTTGAACTATTACATATAACATCATTTCTGTGGCTTCTAAGTGGCCAGATACTGTAAATAGTCAGTAATATTGATAGGAGTTTGGTCAACAGGATACAAAAGCATCCACACTCAGTGTGGAGAAAGTAATGATAAGATCTTTTTAGGAATAGTTTGGTTTCAGAGACTGGGATTGACTTACCATGATGACCAATTTGGGAATGATTTCTTTCTTTTTTTTGTTTGTTTGTTTTGTTTCATTTCTCTGTGTAGCTTTGGAGCCTATCCTGGCATTTTCTCTGTAGACCAGGCTGATCTCAAACTCACAGAGATCTGTCCCCCTCTGCCTCCTGAGTGCTAGGATTAAATGTGTATGCAACCACCACCCGAACATGATTTGTTTCTTAATGCAAAGTTTGTTGGGATCCAGAGGGATACACAGCAAACTTGTCTTCTCATAGATGCAAACAGGCCCACCCCGAAAGGTTCTGTGGAAGCCTCATTTCTCATCTTAACTGACAACTGTGTAGGAGTATGACCGCTCCTGATCTTATTGGAGAACATTGGAGCTGGAAGCAATCAAACTGAGATGATCTGTTTAAGTGGTGCAGGAATTTAGAATACTAAACCTTTCCTCCAGTACTATTAAACAGGCCATAAATCCATGTTTCATTGTAAATAATAATAATATATGTCATTCTATGTCTTCTAGTTACTTTCTGTTTCTTGTCTGCCCTCCTTCATTTCTTGTTTCTCCCTGACATCCCGCTACTATTCCTCTCCAAATTCACTCAACAAATATGTACCTACTATGACCCAACTATTGGGAGAACAGTGATCTCAACCAGAGATCCTGCCCATTGCCCTCTAGAGTTTATGGTTTAATGTTAAGACATACAATGACAGCTATATAAATACAGTAAATTGTAATTGTGATGTGTCACGAGTGCAGACAATGATTCTACAAGATCGTAAGGTAGGTGTAATCTGTGTCTTTAGGAAGGGCAGGACAGGTTCCTCAGGAAAACAGTGTGAATTGGTTTTGGGCACAGGTATGCAAGAAAAAAGTGGGGGGGGGAACCTCAGGAAGAAAAATGCATGAACAGTAGCCAATGTCATCGGCCAGGTCTGTATGAACAGTAGCCAATGTCATTGGCCGGGTCTGTATGAATGGCAGGGGATGAGAGGACCGTGTGAGCATATGCAGGGATAGGAGAAGCACAGTGAGATGATGTACTCTAAGACAAAGACTCTAAGGCATCACAGGGGAGCCTGTGAAGGCCCCATTAGGAGGTTTCCTGGAGGTAGAGACCTGTCTTCTGAGGAAATAAAATTATTTGGATATAAATCAAGACACAGCTAGAAAATTCAGTTGAAGGTTTAAGTGAGTGCGGTTTGTTGACTTTAGTGACTACAAGATATTTCACAATGTATGTGACCAAGAGGGTACCTTAGGCTTTTGATTCTCATTATTACAGATCATCTTGTTCAGACCTGACCTTAGAACCTGCTGCCCCCAGAAACTTGAGATGCTTTTAGAGATTGAGAAAATTGCTGAAACTAGATGTCATGGTGATTTACTCACTTTTGTGTACAGGAGTAACATAACAGAATAATTACTTCCCCTGAAAGATGTGATAAAATTGGTATGATAGGTTTCCCAGTCCATATCTGGAATCCAAGAAGAATTTTGACAATTTAGCTACCCAACCTGGAGTTTATTTTATTAGCTCATGCCCCCATTTGACCAACTACATTTTAGGTGTTATTCATCATCAAGCAAGCAAAATCAAATAGTATTGCTTGGATTTTTGATTGTTTAAGATTCCTGCATCATGTTTACTTATGGCTAAGTTAATTTATGTGCTTCTATTATGAGTGTGCATCTTTTGTTGTAGGAATGTGATCCACGATAATGCTTGTGAAGAGCCAGAGAGGCATGTGGGAAGTTTGTCTCCCATACATCTCTGAAGTAATGTGCAGAGTCGCACAAGAAAGATAATGCTCTATTTCTTAATTAAATTCTCAGTAGTAGAGAAGCTGACTATTTTGACAAAAAGGCAATAGCTTCATTCTACCAGTGAGAGAAACAAGGCACTTGCTTACCATCTGTATAAACTTCATGTAAGCATGCATGATTATCATTTTAACTCCTTCCTTCAATCTTACTTCCCTTTGGAATTGTCTTTATAGTCACAATTCTAAATTACATTTTCAGCAACTATGAGCATCTCCATGTAAACCATTTAATAAAGTGACATCCTGCATAGAAAGATGTCCTCTGACCTCAGTCTTTGGAATTTTATGAGTCTTCAACAGTAACGGGAAGAAAGTCACAATTAAAGTTCAACAGCCTACTGCATACCATTTGACTTTATTTAACAGTCTGTTCTTTAAAAAACTCCAGAGAGTTTATGAGATTCTGGGGATTGTGTCAAGTCAGCAAGAACAGGTACAAGTGACTCACAGACTTGGGGTATGTGTATCAGAAAGTTTCTTTTAAGAAGGTTTAAACACAAATCCTGCGATGGATGAGATGATGCAGTACACCACAGAGGATCTCCAGTCAATTATGAGTGAAGACAATCATTTGTGTTACAATAAAATCTAAAGCAAAAGAAACTTCTTGTAAATACTTTTACACACAAACCATACTGTGTCCAAACTTCAACTTTCCCAAAGTCCATGGATGATAGATCCATTATATTTGGGGTTTTTTCCCTCAGAATTTTCTTGGTTTTATTAAACTAAGAGTTCCAAAGATTATTATGAGACCATTAAAGGGTCACGTTGACCCAGAGAGAGGGATATACAACTGGAATATTTTCATCAATAGAATGTGTCACTGTTTAAGGACTCCTTTTTTTTATGATGATTCTAGCTACCATAGAAAATGTTTTATCTACTCATCTATTATGGTGGCACTCTGGAATATCTAGCATTTTTCTAATTGTATACCATGTTTGCGTGTATTCTGTTGGGACCATTGGCAGTACATAAACTATAACAATAACAAAACATTCTATTAGAAGAGAAGGCAGCACTGCATGTTTAGAGCCCTCAAGTTTTTCCAATAAACATGAATATTTACTGGGTATGTTCAGTGAGAGTTGCTGAGTAGAAGCTGATGACCAAGGCATATTTCTCACTGTCAAGGATTTTATAGTCCTGTATGAGAGAGAAGTCATTGAAACAGTAATCACATATATAATAGTGTTCAAACAGGGCACACAACCCTATACAACATTACTGAACCTTCTTGGGGGAAGTGTTTCCTAAACCGAGTTAGACCCAGATAGGAAAAGGTAGACAGGAGGCCAGATAATATGCTCCCCATCTGTGGGAGTAAGTCTTAAGATCTTAGAGTATGGTAGTCTCTAGCATGTAGTAAGTATGGGGGTCTCTAGCAAGTGGTAAGAAGGAAACCCTTCTTTCCTTAGATTGTTTCTTGTTAGTCATTTGGTCATGCCAAAAAGGCAGTTAACAGAACTGGAGCCTTCACTGTGGGCCTGGAGTTGGTCTTGGAAGGGTGTATAATGGATTCTTAGTGGTTGTGCTGAAGACATCCATGGGGGATGATGTGTTTGAGCTCTTTGAAAAGAAGCACGGTGAGAACTGTCCATGGTTCTGACAACAGTGTCTACCCACTGGGCTCTTTCTGGATCTGGGCCCTCACCAGAGCTGTCTTGCCTTTATCGTTGTCCAGAACCTGTTTACACTGGTCAAGTCAACGATGCTCTGCTAAATGGCGGCCCTTCCCTATCCAGTTATTCTCTTCACTTTTCCCTGCTATAACTGAATCTTCCTATAGTTAAAACCTGCAGACTTCATTCTCTTGCTTCAGTCTCCACTGGATGCCTTCAGAGTTTCCTTCTAGCCAAAAGGGAGCCAAGTTCTTTTGGGAGCAATTAAAATGTTCCAGCCTTTTCAAATTTAAATGAATGAAGGAAGCTCTCAGGTAATTTGATTGCTAGGGGCAGAAAGGTAGCTCTCCACATTCTCATAATAACAGGACTCGGGGCAAGCCATTTTTGCAACCTGTTTCCCTCTAGGTCTGCATCCTATTTGATTCAAAGTCATAAAATATAATTTGCAGTAAGTGTAGTATTTTATTTTGCAAATATATAGAAGTGTCAGTTCAAAACTTCAGGAGAGCGAGAAATCTCACATTATTTATATTTCTACGTGTTCTTCATGACAAATGACTTCTCTTTCAACTCCTGATGAAAATCAATGTGTGTTAGGTAGTTCCAGGTAAATGTTGACTCTTCCATGTCATAAAAAAAGCACTTGGAAATGATGGATGCAGCTAAAGAGAAAATGAGGTCTAGAGCGCACAGCCCTTTGCAACTCCACTTCCAGGGCATCCTGTCCTGTCTTCTGGCCTCTGTGGGCACCAGGTACACACACCATACACAAACATACACACACTCATATACAAAACACAAACTAATCCTTTAAAAATGCCATGTTAATGTTTGCCAGTCAGAGTTTTAACATTTTAAGAAACAGAGTGACTCTAAATTAAAAGCTACCTGTAATTTTAAATTCCAAAATAAGTGCCATTTCTCTCACAAATGAAAGAAATGCTACACTAATTCACGGAGAAAGGGAGTCTTGGCCCATGAACCAATTTCCAGACTTAAGCCAGTTTGCAGACCTAGAACCAACCCCTTGCGTGAAGGGGCTATCAGGTTCCCTGTGAGGAAGGACCTTGGTACAAAGCCTAGGAGTTTTATTGCTAGTCTCTCTCCAGTCCTTTCTCAGAGGGACCCATGGCCCTTTACAGGGGTAACTGTACACCATGGGACAGGGACCAAACGGATGTACAGGGTTCATCGGATTCTGGTTCTAAATTGACATCGATTCCTCGACACCCCAAGAAACACTGTGGCCCTCTATTTAAAGTAGAAGGTTAAGACGTCCAGGTAACTGGCGGAGTTTTGTCTGTGGTTTTGCCTGTGGTTATTTCCTCAGTCCCAGAATGTATAACTGGAATAGATGTACTTAGACATTGGCAGAACTCCCACATTGTTCCATGACCTATGTGCAGGGCGAAGATTATTATGGAAAAGCTAAATGGAAGACTTTAGAGTCGCCTCTGCCAGGGCAAATAGTGAATTGTAGAAATTAGTGCCATTACCAAGGACTTGAAAGATGCAGGGATGGTAGTTCCCACCACATCTGCCTCCCATCTGACCAGCGCAGAAGACAGAGAATGGAGGAGAATGACTATCAAAAACTCAATCAAGTAATGACTCCAGTCGCAGCATCTGCTGGGCCAGATGTGACGTCCTCACTCAAGCTGGTTAATGCATCTCCTGCTTCATGGAGGGCAGCTATTGATCTAGCAGATGCCTTTTTCTCAGTGCCTGTCCATAAAGATCACCAGAATCAATTTGCTCTCAGTTGGCAAGGCCAGAAGTAGACTTTTACAGTTTTACCTCAAGGATGTATTAACTTTCCACTGCATCATATCATCACTTAGTTCAAAGGGATCTTGATTATTTGTCTCTTGCAGAAAATAATACATCAGCTCAGTGTATTAATGATGTTATGCTGATTGGATCAAGCAGGCAGGAGGTAGTGAACACTCCGCTTGTTGGTAGCACATGTGTATTAGAGAATGGGGAATAAGCCCAATCAAAATTAATTGGCCGCCTACCTCAGTGAAATTCTTAGGAGTTCAGTGGTGGTGTGGGTAATGCAGAAATATTCTTTCTAAGGTGAAGGATGAGTTATTGCATGACCATGACAGAAGCACAACATTTACAAGGCCTATTTGGATTCTGCAGAAAGCACATTCCTCACTTGGGTGTGTTGATCTGGTCCAAATACCAAGTGAACT
>JANBXA010000651.1:157222500-157237500 GCA_030556225.1 Cricetiscus sungorus
TGGCTTCCTGCAGTGCCCCTTTGGCCCCACACACACTGCTCACACATACTCTCGAACAGGACAGGGAGAGTATGCGGGGAGCACCCCAAGAGCCCCCAAACGCTCCCGTACAAACGCACAGCCCTGGGCTTGTTGTGGAAAACCCTTCAAAGGTCGCATGAGATTTTCTCTTTATTGACTTCACATCTTGTCTGCGCAAGACTAGAAATAAAAACGCGAACGTGGAGCAGCAGCCTTTTACCGTCTGATTGCCAACTCAGCGAGGCAGTGATAAATAGACATAGTTTTCTGGTTTGAATTCTTTATTACCTGGTACCACCGAATAGAGTTTAAATGCAGGAAGGCAAAGGCAATGGAAACCTGTTAAAACATAATTAATTACTGTCATAAGCTCATTATACGTAATGGTGGGCGTATGGACAGTTTCCTTTAGGGTGTACCCTGGACTTTGACCATACCCCTGTTTTTACTAGTCTGCACTGTCTTCACTCCACAGCCTCGCTCATAATTTCATGTCTTTTAAGACTTGTTTTTATTGAGCTGTACAGTTTCCTTACTCCCCTTCCCTCCTGATCTCCCCCTTCACCCTCCCCCATAACCCCCACGCTCGCTCCCGTTTTCCTCAGGCGATCTGTTTTTCCCTTCCTACGCAGACCCACGTATGTCTCTCCTCTCTGCTACTTAGGTTTCCTGGGATTGTGGGCTGTAGGCTGGTTGCCCTCTGCTTTATGTCTAATATCCACTTATGAGTGAGTACGTACCGTATTTGCCATTTTCTGTCTGGGTTACTTCACTCCGGATGCTTTTCTCTGGTTCTGTCCATTTGCCTGAAAATTTCAACCTAGATGCCCCTCAATGGAAGCATGGATAAAGAAAATGCAGTACATTTACACAATAGAGTACTACTCAGCGGTAAAAAACGATGACGTCTAGGTTGTAAGTCTTTGAAGAAAGAAATTGAGGAAGACATCAGAAAATGGAAAGATCTCCCATGCTCTCTGGGATAGGTAGGATCAACATAGTAAAAATGGCAATCCTGCCAAAAGCAATCTACAGATTCTAAGCAATCCCATCAAAATCCCAGCACATTTCTTCATAGCCCTCAAAAGAACAATACTCAACTTCATATGGAAAAACAAATAAAAACAAAAAAAAAACCCGGAACAAACAAACAGAAAACAGGATAGCCCAAACAATCCTGTACAATAAAGGAAATTTTGGAGGTGCACCATCCCTGAGTTCAGTTTCATGTCTTATATATATGTATGTATATGTCTGCATATTGCCTTATGAACCTGTAGATAACATAGCATTTATAAATGAATGAGGGAAAGATGGTAGCATGAATGATAAAAACGCAGAAACAGATATTGGGGTTTAAGATCATAAAAGCAAAGCATACAACCACCAGAGAGTTCTCACCTCTACCAAGGCTGGGGTGATCCTGTCCTCGGGGTCACTGTGAACTGAATACACTGTAATCCTGTCTCCACCATATTGTATTCAACTCTAGTGCTTAAATTAAAGGTGTGTGCCACCACTGCCCAGCTGGTGATGTTGTGTTACTTCGGCCTCATTCCTTCTCTCCTATCCGTCCTCTCCCTCCCTTCTAATTACACTTCCTCTTCCTCTCTCTCCTCATCCCTTTCTCCTCTTTCTCTCCTTCTCCTGCGTCTCCTCCTCCTCTTTTCCCTGCACCCACTCTCCCCCATTTCCTCCCTTTGAAACCTGAGTTAAGTAAAGAGAAGAGGGTCGCTTATACATGTGTTGAGTTTCCTCTTTAATTGCCATCTGCATTTTATGTTTAATGTGTGATTGCTTAAATATGGCCATATCTATTGGCCTTAATTCAAGTAAATGTTTGACAAAAAATGGAGAAAACATGTTTACTGAATAGCATAGGAAGAAAGAAAATACCGGCTTTTGTAAAAGTCCCTCATTAAATTCTTTTCTGTGAGGCTGCGGTCTTGCAAGCTCAGACACTGACCACATGTGTAGCTTTCTTCCCATGGGAGGGGATGCGTTTTGAATTCCAGACTTTGAGAACTTGCCTCCACAGTGGCGTAATAACCAGCAATCGTTTGGGATCAATGCTTGGCAGCGCAGGCCGGCCTTTGGGTGGATGACCCCACAACATGGGCCGTTCTGGACTGGGTTTCACCGTCAGTTCACCGTTCTTCCTCACAGCTCCAGTCAAGACTGCAAGCTCCTGTGTTCCCTTTGAAGCCTTCCTCAGATCTCTGTGGACTCTGAGAACGCCAGGACGTGCTCGAGTCTGGGGAAGTAGTTGAGATGAGGACATTTGGATCTCTTCAATTTTCCCTCGTCTCAGATTGCCTGTAGTCACCCATGTTGGTGACCTTTCCATCATTTCACAAGTGACGTTTTGTTCCTTTCATTGGAGATCATTTCACCTTTCTCCTTGATCACCTGCCTTAGTTTCTTCTCTTATGAGCCAGAATTTGGAGGTGCAGAGCTTTATGAAGAGTTGCATTTGGGGGTTAGGTTTGCTAACGTGTCTGAGGTGCTTTTGAATGGGAATAAATAATGTCAGCATTCTAACAGGATGTTCCAAGTGTCTTCCTGGTATGTAGCATTCCATGGAATTCTCAACCCATAGAGCTGAGATTTGAACCATACTTTGTGTTAGTTTTTGCATGATCCTGTTATAATAGGATAGTTATAATAAAATTTTATTCATAAAATTGCTTTGAAAGTTCTAATTAGAGACAAGTGGCTCAGGGGAGTAGCTCTGTTGGCAAAGTACTTGCTGGACAAGCATAGGCACCGGAACTTCAATCCCAGAAAACTTAAGAATGTCAGGCACAGTGCTGCATGGTTACAGCTTCTGCGGGAGAGGCTGAGACAAGCAGGTACGTCTGGTCCAACAATAGACAACCTTGAGTCAAAAATACTGGGTAAAGAATGATTAAGGAAGGCTGATGGCGGCTCCTTTAAGGGAGGTTTCCAAAATTAACATAAGCGGCAAAAAAATCGCCCTGCTTTTAAAGAGCTCTGCTAACAACTCATTGGTGTGTATGAGAGCTGCAACGAAGGTTTACAATGTGTTTAAAAATATATGTAGGCTTGGGGGAGAAAGAGAAAAGAAATAAAATGGTTTTAAAAAGACAGAGTGTGGTTGAGTATGGTGGCACATGCCTTTAATCCCAGCACTCGGAAGGCAGAGGCAAACAGATCTCTGTGATTTCAAAGTAAACCTGGTATACAGAGGGAATTCCTGGACAGATAAAAGTTACACAGAGAAACCCTGTCTCAAAATATGTAAAAACAGAAGTAGAAAAAATAGAGTAATAAAAAAGCCACGTAAAGATGGAAAGCACAGAGAAATTTTGGATACTATACGCGACTCTGTTGTCTTTAAATTGTTTGATTGCTGAGGAAATAACAACAACTGATAAAAGAAATGCTGCTGGATTAATTGAATTTATATATTTTAAAAATGTTTTGACTCTAAAATTTAAGTTCAAGGACAAGTTACTGGGGAAAAGGATTTCTATTTTTGTTTCCACAGAAAATGAAAAGCTGTGGATTCCTTCCAAACTAATGTGGTTTGATCAAGCAAGACCCCCTGAAGCAACGTCAATGGGACATTGCAACCTTACAAACCACTACAGCCAAGATTTCTGCGTCTTCTTAGGATTCCTATGACAGAGCCCCCTACCAGCAGGAAGTAGTTTGGAAAGAATGATGGCCAAATTCCCAAATATTGTTTATAAATGTTTGTTTTCATTTAAATGGGCTTGGTTATAAATGGTTAATTACCAAAACCAATCTTTTTAAAGGTAAAAAGGGAATTATGGTATAGATATAAATGCTTTGTTTTGGAATGGATTTTCTTTTATTGATACAAATTTAAGGTCAATTTTGTGATATGTATATTTCTTCTCTTGGTTAGTTATTGTGTTTATATAGCTCATTGAATAATGTAATATATAATTTAGAACAGATTATAGAGTTACCTATGATAGTCAAACTTGGAGTTAAGTTAGTTAGGATTTCTAGATATGCAGAGATGTATTTGAGATAAATAGGCATTTTTCAAGCCTTTCAAAGACCTACAGAATATGGCATTTAAAATGGTTTAGGGTTTTTCTTGACAATGAGGCACAACTGCTCCTGGTAACACCACCTACAGAAGAAAGGAAGATGGACATTGAAGAAAGGCATTATGGAGTTTGCCTCTAATATGGCAAGACTAGCCATTTGGACAAGATACTCTCTTTTCTAGACTGTTTTACTTTATGCTGTATAAATTAGACATGCAGGTCCCACAGAAAATTGACTGCTGAAACCAGATAGACAGTGCTACAGTGTTCCTGCTTCATGGAAGAGGCTGCCAGATGGTCTACAAGACACAGAGAATAATGACTGACAAACTGCCAATACAGATGGACAGTTTCCTGCTTTGTTGAGGAGTCTGGAGACACACTATGGCCTATGGGCTGAAGATGGAACATTACAGAAGAACTTTGGGTGACTGACCAAGCAATGAGTTGTCTCTGTCATTTCCAGAGTTTATATATTATCCTTCTGTGGTCTTTGAAGGAGTTGAAGACAGATAGTTTTGGTTATAGTTTTCTTTAGTTAGAATTAAAGATAAGTTACATATAGGACTTTAGACTCACAAAGATAGGATAGATGATATTTTACTTTAAGTCTTACAAAATGTTAATGGACTAAATATTGTTAACTGTGATTCTTATTTGATAACTGTTGTGTGATATATTTTGCTCTGTTAAGGTTAAAACCCTTCTTTTTATTTTAGACAGAAAAGAGGAGATGATGGGAGATGTTATTATGTAAATATGTTTCTCATACTGGTTAATAAATAAAGCACTGTGGCCAATAGGAAAGCAAGATAGGCAGGGCTAGGAGACAAAGAGGAAAGAAGAAGTAGTTAAGAGGAGTCAGCATGTAGAGCATGGAGGAAGCAAGATGCCGGGCACGCCGCGCTTGGATAAGATGACCATGTGAAAATACTTAGATAAGTAGAAATGGGTTAATAATTAAGACAGATCTAGCCCATAAACAATGATAGTAACTGGCCAACAGGATTGTATCAAATACAGAGTCACTGAGTGTTATTGGGGTTTGTGTGGCGGCGGGATCGACCTGGTGGCAGTGGGGAAAACATGCTCGAAACAGAAGGCTCCAAAGCAATACAGAGAAGCCCTGTCTCAAAAAAACAAGACAAAACAGAAAACACAAAAAACCAACAAAACAAATCCAAACAAAGAATTATTAAGGAAGGCATTTATAGTTGACCTCTGACCTTCAGAGATATGCATGCAAGGAAGCACATGCACACTTGCATACATACTTGTACCCATATGAGTAGTATGTTTTCTCCCTCTTCACACACACACACACACACACACACACACACACACACACACACATACACACACACATACACACAGACACACACACACACACACACACACACACATATTCCAATTTAAAAAAATAAAATAAAAGCAGCCCTGGGAACTCATGCTCAACTGGAGAGGCTGAGCTCATTGCTTTGTGATTGGCTCAGCCATGGTGTCCACAGAGAGCCAATGGACCGAGGTGGCGCCCAGCTGGTTTGTTGTGGACGGCGTTCTCAGGGGTAGAAGGAGAACCTGTATAGTGGACTGAAGCAGGAGGGATGGTCAACCCAAGTGGGCCTTACAGGTGAGAAGGGATGACTTCACAGCCTCATTTGGTGTCCTGCTCACCAAATCCATCTGGCTTATTCAACACCAACTATTGTGGCTGTGCATATCACAGGATTTCCTGTTTTTTAAAGGCTGATTGATAATCCATTGTACATGCCCTGTACTTTTGGAAAGTTAATGTGATTTTCTAGATTACATGCTAAGGCTAGCAAAGTTTTATATAGCAATGATGGTAGGCCTGATAGAGTTGGGCTCCAAGCCCAGCTCTGTATCCAGTCACCAAACCTGCACCAAGCTCAAGTGTCTGTATGACTCCTAAGAAGATGGTGGGAAAACTAACTCCCCGATTGCAAGGGGGCTGAGAATAAGTGACCTCCGTAGCTCCTGTCATTGTCACAGTTTCTTCCACCACCAGAGAAATGATGTCACCATGGCTCTACGGCTCCCTCCCATCTCTGGAGATGGAGGACTCTTGTTGCTTCTCGTCACCAGAAGGCCATTGTTAGACCTGGTGTTTCAGTGGATGGAGAGCTCCGCCACCTTTGTTTTCCCTCCCATGACATTATACTGTGATCTGGAATTGCAGCATTTTGTCTCTTGTAGAACTGCGTTCAAATCAATTAACAGAACCAGCTCTCTTGTGACATCACCTTGGCCTTCACCGCAGTCCCCACTCACTCCTTATAGCTCGATTTATGCGTTAGCGTCTCACCTTTCTCCCTCATAGGTTTTCTTCGTATGTAGTTACATAAATGATGAAACATAGAGAATGGGTTGTTTTTGCATCACAGTTTATACATCATAGCCCTCCAGCGGTTTAAAGATCAAGTTTCTCTTGAAATAAATAGCAGGCGAACCTGCTAGACCCTGAGAGGGATGTTAGCCCAAGTAAGGGACCACTGACTGTGGGATGCACCGAATTTTTACGACTGTAGACAAAGGTTCAGAACCCTTTTGGTTTTGTTCCCTGAAGGGTAGGCATTAGATGTTGTGGTGTCTGCCTCCTGTTCTACAAAATTCTGTTTTCTGTGTAGCTGGGCTCTCAATGGGGTTGGAACTCACAGCCGTGCAGCCTGGGCTTGTTCTTCTTGGAAAGCTGTGGAGAGGAGTTCCAGCATGCAGATGCAGATTGCTCTCCTGGCTGGTTTCAAATAAAGTAATTATAGAACGCTACTTCCAAGTACTAAATGCAGTAGTATCTTGTAATGTCTGAAAATAACATTGTTTGTTTTCCTGTACCTTGGGTTTAAAATTATAGAATCCTTTTTGATTGCGCATTTGGTCTAGCTATGCCTAAAATACTCTTTTTTTGTCTATCATTAAATATCTGGGGTTTCTTTTCAGTTGAAAAGGAAGCTTAGGGAATGCCTGGGGGAATGTGTACCTCCAAGAACCTCTCCTTGAGCTGTAAGACACCATAGGGATTTCTTGGCCCAGATTTTTTAGAATTGTGTGATGCCCGTCCATGGACACGTGTGGATATATGCAGCTAAGTGCAAAGCACCAAGCAATATCTCAGGGCGCCTGGCTTAGCCCTGAGTTTGAAATGCTTCCTGGGGCAGGAGGTTATAATGTGTGGTGGAGTGGCTTGTGGAATCAGCATTCTAGAGTCTTGCATTCAGATTCCCTCCTGATGAAAGTAGTGCCAGTCTTCAGGTAGAGGTTTGCACTTCAGAACTGGCTATTTAGAAGCAAGGTGGAGTGAAGGACTTTTCTTCTGGAACCCATGTTAATTATGAACCCATGTCTATGAATCTGTGTGTTTCCATGTGGTCTTGGCTTACTGGAGAATGTCCAGGTCTGCTTCTCTTCTGGAGGCTACATGGTGACTCTGACTGCCTCTATTTTCCAGAATTCTCCTCATCTCCTAGCCCCATCTAGACTTCCTGCCTGGCCAACCAGCCAATCGGTGTTTTATTCATCAACCAATAAGATAGACATATATACAGAAGAACATCTCCCGTAAGACATGTAATCATCTCATTTTCCAGAAAATCAAGTCAAGGCTAGGGGACTCTTGCGATGCCAGGGTTAGCTCATCACCACAAGCAGAGCTAGTGTGGAGAGTAAGATTTGGGTAACTACCTACTCTTTACAGAAACACCTATGAAAAAAATGTATATGCCCTTTTCATAGGCAGAAGAGAGGATCCTTTCTGTGAACATGGGTAGAACACTTTAGCTTAATTAATACATCCTGTCAATTAATGTTTTCCTGCCACCCATAACCACTGTGCCAGCTTATCACATGTTAAGTTACCAGACCTGTGGTGATACCTTGCTTGCACAAACAAAGCCTGTCTGGAGGTCAGAGAATGGAGCTTGCCACTAGCTAACCATAGAGGTCTGGAGGTCTGTACAGACAGACAGGAAGTGAGACAGCATTTTCTCTCAGCATTTTCTTCTATATATGACTCCAGGTTTTTATTAATTAGACCAATGAAGAACTCCAAGCCCCATTCTCTGACCTTCAGACAGGCTTTGTTTGTATAAGCAAAATACTACCACACAGATCCTCAGTCTGTGGCCATTTTTTGCACTCAGAGCTTCATCTGACTAGATACCAGTGTCCTGTATATCCGTCCAGAACTGAGAATATAGTTTGTACATTGGTTCCCCTCTTCCTTTTCTCCACATCAGGTCCCTTTCAACATTTCTTACTTGCTTGAAACATTTTCTGATCTCATTGGAGTCCATTTTGATCAATTGTTCCTGTCAGTTCAGAACACAGCACTTGGCTTCTCATCAGTTTATCCCCTCCAAGTCTAGCGTGTCCTCACAGTCAAGGCCCTGGTGTCCATCATCACTGTATTCCCTGGAATGCTCAGAATGATATCTTACTTCAGGAAGATACTCAATAAAAGCCAACCTCCCATTTTCCAGAAGAACTATGAATGACATTGATTATGCTTTTGTAGAAATTCATAGCAAACACATACAAGTTAGGGTTCTTCCCTACATCATATCAAAATATTACAGTATCATAATTTGATATTATACATATATATTTACCATATTTATATGACATCGTGGTCAATGAAGTTGTCTCAATTCGCTGTGTTCCACGTAGTAGGTGATGCTTAACTTAGTATTGTTTCTTTACTCTTTTATTTACTTCTATTCTTTCCTGAAGAAACATTCCTTCCATAGATTGTGGGAATGTTCATCTACACTCAAATCCCTTTCTTATCAATAATAATTTCTAGGCTCAATACTGTGCTAAACAACCAGTTTGACATTGTCTAAAATAGGAAGAGAGATAGATAATGAGCAGTTATCTTGACCAGCCGGGCCTATGGGTGTGTCTATGGAAGACTGACTTGTTTGTTAATTACACAATAAGGCCATTGTCCTGAGGGTGGTGCCATTCCCCAGGCTGTGTGAGACACAGCAGATCCTGCTTGTTACGGCAGGTTCCCCCCCCCCCCCCCGCCAGCCTCCTGGTCCTGCCGCCATGGCCCCGCTGCCACGTGAGCCCCAAATAACATTCTGAGACTCTGTATTTGATATAATCCTGTTGGCCAGTTACCATTATTGTTTATGGGCTAGCTCTGCCTTAATTATTAACCCATTTCTACTTATCTAAGTATTTCCACGTGGTCCTCTTATCGGGGAGCCGCAGTGGGCGTCTTCCTCCCTGGGCTACATCTCGACTCCTCACTTCCTCTTTCCTTCTCCTAGTCTCCTAGCCTCACCTATCTAGTTTTCTATTGGCCAGCAGGGCTTTATTAATTAGTATGAGAAACATATATACAGAATAACATCTCCTATCACCTGCTGGTGTAGGAGTGAAGAAAGCTGGAAAGTAGGCAGCATGGACGGGCTTGTTCCCCTCTGTCCTTGACTGCACTTGATATGACCAGCGGTCTTGAGCTCCTGCCACTGTCTTACCTGCATGGTGGACTGTGCCCTGGAAGTGTCTGTCAACACAGCTCTACTCTAGTTTCTTCTCGTCACATATTTTCTCACAGTGAAGCCTGGAGAGACACCATTGGAATTAAAAAAATTACACATCACACACCTTTTCTTCCTTTTACACATTTCCCCCAAGCTACTCCAGAGTAGAAAGATTCACTATACAACAACACGCAAAAACTCCCACCAAATTAGAGCTGAAACGCAAACTTACATACAGTATTGTGAGTAGGGGAAGAAAATGAGGGTCACCTTGAGCACTTGTAATTCATGGGTCAGGATGAACTAGTTAGTGTAAGATCTGTAATCATGTTCAAAGCTATGGCAGTCCTTGACCACTGTGCGGTGCACCAGGGACTTCAGGCTTTACTGGGGAGCTGGAAGAAGCTTCAAAAACACCGGCATCCCACAGGCACTGATTCCAAAGTTTCTTTTCAGTGGAATCCTTGCACATTTATAGGCTCAGAAAGCAATGTGGTTTCTGGTTTCCTTGATCAACGGCACGGCTGACACTCAAAGACTGAGTTATAACCCGTTTTAGCCATGCTGAAGGCCCTCATCTCCTGGTGTTAGCTCAGTAGCCCGGGCTTTTAAAGTCTGGAAGGTGATAGTTTTATAGGTAATCTTAAATCCAGACAGTGCACTCAGGAGTGGGTCCCCAAGGCACAGGTTTTCAAGTACAGTTTAGGGACTCCGGTGTTAGACTCCTAAACGGTTTTGATTCTGGCATTTTGATGGAGCAAATCTTCAGTCTCTTTCCATAAAACTCAGCAAATGAGTGAATTCACCTTGTCTAATGGAGACGGTTAACAACAATTGGTGTGTACCAACAGCATCACGGAGTTCTAAAAGCCCTCCGAGAGGCATCAATAGAGAATTAGTTGACTCAACAGGACTGTCTCTTCCCAGACTATATTGCAGTCTTTCTCTTATGCAGAGTAAATTGTCTGCTTCTTAATCAGCTATCATGGGCCCCAGGCAAGGGTAAAGTTCCTCAAGGTTGAGGACTCTGGTGCTGCTTTAGCCACAGATCCCAACCTACTGGATCAGAGGTTTTGCTGAAATCTTGTTCCTGGGCCTTGCTCTCTGACTCCAGCCATGGGAGTGGTTGGGAAGTAGCGCTGTTTAGCCCCCACTCACTGGAGGCTGTCAGCAAGGCCCATTGGAGCCCTCGGGGCTGCCTGTGTTCCAAGGCTGTTGGAATTGTTCTCAGCCCTCATGCAGATCATCCATCCTCTGCCCCGACTTTGTGTAGGGAAGGAAAGCGCCCTGGGACCCTCAGTAGTCAGCAAAAAGACCACACTCTCTATCTGCTTCAAGTTTCTGGAGTGAGATCTTTTTTCTTATAATGCATTATTTGACCATTTTTTTAAAATCCTACTAGTCTTTTGATTATCTATTATATATAGTTCCTGATTTTGTGTTTTTATGCATTATATTTTGCATATCGGTATATTTGTTTCTTCCATGGTTTCTCTTTTTCTTTTTTTAATATTTTTTCTAATTTGCTTGTTTTTTTTTCTAAATAGAGAGAGAAAGGCATATGGGAAGATGGGAATGATCTTGGAGGAGATAGGAGTGTGTGTTTGTGTGTGTGTGTGGGGGGGTGAAACTATGATCAGAACATTGTAGGAAAAACTCTTGTTCAGTTAAAAAAAAATAAAAATTTTAATATAAAATTGCATTTTCTCCCAATGAACTCACAATTAAAATTACCACAAAACTAGGGTGTCCCAGAAGTTAATTATGGCTTGTGGCTTTAACCACAGCCCTTGACAGTGCATAGACTTCATTGAGTCTGATATTTGGTATTGGCTCCCTGATGGGCTCACAGAATCTCCAGGTGACCAAGATCTTCACCCCAGAGGGTGCTTTGGTGCTCAATGTGCAGCCCCACACTTAGCATGAATGGCACATAGGCAAGGTAGGATTGTCTCAGCAGCTCCATTTATCAAGTAGTGAGTTTCACCAATCCACATACCTGAACTGCATTTAAAAAAAATCTATTCGTCAAGAGCCACAGAAGACAAAACATCCAGTTCTGTTCTGTTGAAAGCTCTCAGCCTCTACCACCACCATACATGTCTGCCTCACATTTGGGTACATTGAAAATTCCATAGATGCTGGCATGCTCACACTCTCCTTTAATTTCAACACCAGTAAGACAGAGGTGGGTAGATCTCTTTGAGTTTAAGGTCAGCTTGGTCTACACCAAAATTTCCAAGCCAGCCAGAAATACACAGTGAGACCCTATCTCAAAAAAAAAAAAAAAAAAAAAATACAAAAAAAAAAAAAAAAAAAAAAGAATGTAACTGCTCTCTGTGTGCTTTGGGATGGTTCAATCCGGTGGTAGGGGATTAGGGATTTCCATCATGACTCTAATCCTGTAAAACTCTCGTACAGCCAAGCCTCTTGTCCTCCTTCATTCAAGCCATTTTGGTGGTGGTGTGGTGGTGGTGGTGGTGGTGGTGTTGGAGAGTAAGAGCCTGCCCTAGATTTCCCAGAAAGCCAAGCCATGTGAGTAACAACTGGCTCATAGATGTCAATGCTAATTCCGACATCTGAACCCACCTGGTCCGAGGTCATTCCTGCCCAACCATAAAATACCCGCACCATTTCTGTCAGTTTGGAATCCCCAAAGTTCTGTGAAGGTTTTACTTGCAAGTTTTGAATAAGGGTCTTAGAGAAGTCCTCCAAAAGTAGATTCTTTTAATTTTAATCTTTGGAATAAGTAAAATGCTTCATCAAAAGTTCAGCTTTCTCTCTTCCTATGTTCAAGACAAGGTGCCTTGAATCTTTGATCTTTAGTGAACTCAGCTTCCCAACTAATGGATGGCAGTCATCCCTCAGTGCCCTCACAATTACACAATTCCTACGAATGAGAACTCCACCATCGTGACCCATAACCTCCTTCTCAAACCTCACCTGTTAATATTATCACATTGAAAGGATAGGGTTTAAAAACAGGAATTTAAGGGAGACAAAGATGTGTCAGGGAACACATGCAATAGTCATAATGAGGAAAGCCCTGTAGAAAAGATGGCCCAAGGAGTGTGTTCAGTGCATGGCCAGAAGTCAATGTGGCGGTGTTGAGACTCGGGGTGAGCGATTGGCTTTCTCATTCGTGGAACGGGGCTGACCTGCTGTGGTTAGTGTGCTGTGCTGCTACAATATTCTTATTCTTATATTACAGCAAAGCAAGCACTCAGTGTCAGCGTAGATCCCCACGGGTTTTCTCCACTGAGCTCGGTTTCTGCAACCCCCGTGGAAGCTTCCTCTGGCTTCCCAGGACTCGCATGCACATGGTCACAGCTTCTTCGTGTACTGACTTTCTCTATGACCTTCCCTTAGGCTCTGCTTTCAGGTGCTATTTTCTAGGCCTGAATAAATGTCCCTTTGCTAATTCAATTCTTTTATGTCTTCATCAAGCATAGGGGATGTAATTGCCCTTTTAAACTGACGTGCTTTTTATATTGACTTTTAAATACTTGCCCAACAAGGCACTTCAGGTACATTATTTAATATTTATTATATGGCATTTTAGCAGAAAAGAGACCTTGCTAGTGATGAAGCTAGCTTTTCTTCCTCATTTCCTTCATGAAAAGAGAATTGGTTCTTTCATCTTAGTGATAAAGAAATAGAAGCAAAGGGGAGTCTTTGATTTTGCTTCCTATCACATAACCTGTGTGAAGAGTCAGCTTGAGACTCGTCTTGGTCTGACGGTTTCATGTTTAAGCCCTAGGCCTCCCTACTGCCTTCAGTGGAAGCTGTATTTGTGCCCCATGGGACTTGTTTTATAAGCTGAACATGACGTTTGCTCTCATGCTGATGTGAAAGGGTAACCCTTTTCTAAACTTTTCTCTCCCAGGAAATTCATTTAAACAGATGGCCTATGCCTTGTTGAGCTGGTAATATATGTTTTGACCCAACATTTAGTGTCTTTTACCTCCTCATATGAATGACTTGGCTTGGCTACTTCACTAACCAATGAGCACATTAGAGCTCCAAGTCTTCTGAAACCTCTGGTTTCTGTAGGTGATGAGACAGGGGCTGAAACTCTGAGCAATCTCTTGGCCACTATGTAGGAAGCCAGGGCAAATGCTCAAGCAGGAAATAGGAAACAATTCACTGTGGCATCTTTCTGATACTCCATTACTTAATGTAGGCATGGAATGTGGAGAATCTCCTCAGAGTGTTTGCAAGGTAGAATGACTCCATTTCATTGTGCCTTGTGTGGTAGGAACTCGAGGAATGCTCTCTGGTCCTCTTTTATAACACAGTTCACAGAAGCTTTACTGTCATGACCTATAGCTGCCTCTCCATGCCTCATATCTTAATGCCCTACGGTGAGCAGTTAAGATTTCACCCCATGAATTTAGTGGGGATGCAAACATCAAGTCTGAGTTCAAGTATAAATGGGGAAGAGAAACTGCAGCCAAACCAGCATGCCGGGCAGCTGGGAGCAACTCTTCTCCTTATATGGATTTGGCTCAGTTGTTCTCAAGGTGTGATGCGACCTTGTCATAGCATAATCATTCTTCAGCCATCATCAGGCACCAGGCATGTGAGTTTAGGTGCCTTTGTTACAGCTGGGTCCCCTAATGTCTGATTTGACCTTCAGCTGGTGGTGCTCTGTTTGGAAGCTGTAGGACCTTTGTGACACGTGGCCTGACTAACAGGCCTGGGACTCCACCATGTGTGGCCAAGAAGGTCATATTCTTTTATGGTGCTGGCCTGAAATCTTGTTTTTCTGAGCTAGTATCATGCTTAACCTAGGCTCTCCAGCTTCTGTGTCTTCACAGCGATGAAAATGATGTCCTCTGAAAGTGGGAACACACAGAAACCTCTCTCCTGAGGTATGTGTCACAGGGGAGCAAAAGTAACTAATAACACCTCTCACAAAACCCGAAGACTGTCCCCAGCTTTTACATTTTATTTCCACACCTTGACCACATCTGAAAAGAAGATTGAGTACTGGCATGACTTCTTCTGAGCAGCCAACAATCTCCTTTCCCATCTTGAGTGGCAGATATGTTTTGCTTGCCTTTCTCTCCTTGACAAGTATAGGAAAGCTTCACCAGACAAGCCAAGCTCTCGAACAGTCAGTCATTCTGCTGTGAGAGACCCAGAGCGTTGCTCTTGTAAGCTGATAGCCATGCGACCTTGGTGTTTATTTCTCACCGCAATCAATACGCTGGGATATTTGCCTCCTGACTTGGGTCTGAACATGCTTGTGCTCACCACAATGTTTGTATTTTCAGCACAACGGAAATATGAAAGTTTAGAGTAGGAATCCGGAGAGTGATTGATTTGGGAATCACTGCCAATCCTGTGAAACCGGGCACAGCAAAGAATAATCCCTTCCCTTTCAATCTTCAGCTCATTCGTAGAACACCAGAGACACG
>JANBXA010000651.1:157242500-157360000 GCA_030556225.1 Cricetiscus sungorus
AGACGAAGTCAGGACTCAGATAAGAGGAAATGGGAACCATGAAGATTGCAGGAGGCAAGACGATGTTGCTGAATCCTCTGAATTGGAGACGATGATGCTCCAATCCTCTGAATTGGAGGATAAAAGTCTTTTGCAAGTTTTCTCTTCATTTGTTTTAACTGACTGGGGTCTTGGTCAAGTTGACGATCCATGGTCTTGAGAGGACAGTGACAGCTATTTCCTCAGTAATTCTTTGTGTCTGTGGCTGCACCTGCTGTTGTCAACTCGAGGAAAAGCCTGTCAGGCATCTGTGATCCCTGAAAAGACAAGAGTATCTTCACCTGTGGATCCTGGAAGATTCTACAGGGGCTCCCTTCATGTGAGAAGGCTGTATGGGGCTGAAACTGAGAGCCCTTGTATTTTGATGCTGTGTGAGGAGTGACATGTGACTGCTTGTTTACACGAAAGTCTTTTGAGGAGACTCTCACACCATTCTTACTCAAAAAACAAAACAAAACAAAACAAAACAAAAACAAAAAACCAAAAAATAAAAACCAAGAGGAATTACTTTTCCTTGTAATAAATGACTATTCCCCCAATATTGAATAATGTGGTGTTATTAACACTTTGGAATCAGGAGACTTTGATGGCCATTGTGTAAATTCCAAAAGAAAAACGATAAGCTAGCTATTCAATAAAACTCAATAAAAAGTATGTAAGAACTTTCTACACTTTTCTAGACTCAAACCAACAATCTCTCACCCAGAGCACTCACAGTGAGATTAGCTATGAGTGTGCATATTGATAACTCCGAGGGGACTGGATGATTCCAGAAGCCTTCACTCCTTCAACGGGAGTAAAACTGTTGAAGACAAATGACTACTAGCCATCTGACATGAATGAGAAAGAAGACATATTTGATAGAGTTCTATGGAAGAGTTGTTAATAACAAGGCCAAGAAAAGGGTTGTGCGTTGGGCTTTTGACGAGAGACCCCTGGCAGCTGGGACAACCAAGCCAAATTTAATGTTGCCATTAAAGTGCTTGAAATTTTTATTCATGTAAGAAAGATGGCTTTGCTGAAAAATAGTTGGAGGCAATAAACAACAATCTGGAGAAAACTCTGAATTTAAAACAGTTTTTAAAGAAACTCATTTCCACAGGCAACTTTGGCAGAATCTAGTGGGGGAAAATAATTCCTGAGAGTTCAGTTTAAGATCTGTAAAAGTGAACTGGGTCGTGACTCCTGAAAGTCAGTCAGTCAGTCAGTCAGTCTGGGAGAGCTGACCCTGAGAGAGGGTGTGTGAGCCTGGGATAGTAGCTCTGTGACTGAAACATCTTCCAAGTGGCATGGAGGGGAGAGTATCTTGTCCAAACAGCTTGAGATGGTAGGGGTCACGGCGGGTCATGAGCCAGAGGGAGGGGATATGAGGAGAAGAGCGTAATGAGGTTTTATAAAATGTGGCCATGAGCTTCAGGGACAGAGGAGCAGCTGAAGAGCAGAATTTAAATGACAGGAAGCAAGTCCTTAAAAAGGAAACAGAGAGAAGAGGAAAGGTTCCATAATGGTATAGGGGATTTCCTAAGAAAGATGTACGGTGACCCCTTTCCACAGCACACGAAGGGCTGCCCAGCAAGGCACATGTCTAACACGACCATATGTGCTAGGATTCTCATCGAGCCAAGACACACGTTTTTGGCAATTCAAACTCACTAAAAAAGTTACTATGCTCTAGATTACTGTTGCAAAGTTAGCTAGAAACAGTTCCAGGAATCTATTGGTGATGCCACACACAAAATGATTTAAAAGGTACCGTTCATTACCATCAGGCGAAGGTAGGAGATGGGGAGACTGGTTGTCCTGTGAGTAGGAGTACATATTGATGAAAGAAGGGTCTAACAGAAAGTGACTGAAGCGTTGGGAATGTTACAACAGAGATGTGAATTCAGACCATGTAACATGTGGTTTGAAAGTTGAATTAGAATTTTTTAAAGCACATGAAAACACGGCAACTTGTGTACTATTATAGACACTGGCCCAGTGGGGGAAAGCAGCTGAAGAAGTTGTCAGGAAGCAATTAATTTCAGTGGCTGAGAATAGAAAGATTTCTCTGCAATAAAGATCACTTTATGTAATCTTGGTGTCTACTAAAACCATCTTTCAGTCAACTGTCCCAAGTCATGCCTTGTAGAGTTGAAGGAGACAGTTGAAGGGGATATTTCTTTTTGAAGATTTCTTTTGGCAGCAGGTTTCAACAACAGTGAGAAATGGTTAGGATGGAGATCTCAAAGTCTATTCCTCATAGTCTATTCAAGAAGAACAAAGAGTGCCACCTCGACTGTTGGAGCCAACTTCTGACATTCATGACTTCTAAGAGCGGCAAATCTTTCTCCATATCTAACCCAACCTGTAGAAGCATCTGAGTGCTATTACCTACCACCATCTCACATACTTGGTAGGATGTAGGCATTCCACAGTAGTTTTCCTCAGGCCTTCTTCTAACTCTCTCCAAATGTTTCTTCTTTTAAAGACATTCTTTTTAAAAGAAGGACTTTGAGTTTCTACACACACCCACATCTCCATACTTTTAGTTCTAAGGTCTGTACTAAGATCTTAGACTCCATCCATCATGACTGGATGTCCATGAGGAATTTCCTTGATCAGGTTAACTGAGTGTCAAATGGTAACATCATTCCCTGGGCTTGGCTCCTGGAGCTGGCTGAGTAGGAGCAGTCATTGTGTTCTGCTTCCTGACTCCAGGGGCAGCTTGAACAGTCACCCCACACTCCTGGGCCAGGGCCTCCTCACTGTGATAGAACTGTGACCTTGAACTGTGAGCTGAAGTACGGCCTTTCTCTCTAGAATTGCTTCTGTAAGGTTATTTCTGTACTTCACCAGGGCAACAGAAGTAACCAAGACAATGGCTTGTCCCTTTAGTAGAATTTCATTTGGTGGCAAGAAGGAGAACGAACTATAAAGAGCTGATATTGAAAGTCAGAGACAACTGAGCACGTCGATCGAGGAAGCAGTGTCTCAAAAATCAAAGGGCCTGGCGATGTAGGTTTAAGAAGTCATAGTAGGGTGGGATTCACAAGGGTGACTCAGAAGACACTGATAATTGGCTTGCAACAGGGTGATAAGGGCAGGGGGAAGATCAAAGCTGGCCCTAACATGTCTGACTAGGAATGGTAGGTGGGTACATTTTTTCATCCACAATAGGAAAACGTAAAGAACATGAATCTTGAGAAGAGATGGTGAATTCAGACCTTAGACCATCCTTGTTTGTATACACTGTCTTTCTCTTACACACACACACACACACACACACACACACACACACACCCCAAATCCTAACATCATAACGCTTTTGCTTGAGAAGAAACAACTTATATTCATATAATCCAGTTTCAGCTTCTGCGACAGGTCCCTGTGAAAAGTAGTTATTTTTTTAATGGTCCTCCCATGCACCATCTGGGATGCCCACACACTTCCTCGAACGTGCGGGTGCTCTAGGCAGTACTGACACTTTGGTGGGGGAGGTTGCAGTCATGATTTAAGTCTGTTATTTACACCAGTGACTATGTGGTCCTAACCTCAAAGTACTTGGAGGGTGGATATTGTGATGAGTTAATCTTCTTAGGGGGTCCAACATCAGATACGTCTTTCCTGGAGGGAGAGTTTTCTAAATGGAGTTTGGTTAAAGTTATTTCCACCGATAGTTCCCAGTGTTGGCAAACTTACTGTTTCTCCTGCCCTGAACCAGTACGTATGCATGACATGCTTGCAATTCTCTATTTTAACAAAGTTCCCTGTGATTGTCCCCATGCTAGTTTCCCTACAATCAATTTCTTCCCTATTACTCGCGTCTAGACACATTGTGTTTGCTATGGCGAGCCGCAGATGATGTGTGCCTATACCGGGAGGCAACATCCTGTATAGATCCTTAGGGTACGCTAGCAAGCTCGGGTGTACAGGAGTCCCTTTTGTTTTGTGCATATCGTATTCCTACCATTGCCCTCGCTGTGCCAACCTTACATTACAGACGCACCTTGCGTGTGACGATAGCTACACTTCGAACCCCTTCTCATCCGAGCCTTTTGTAGTTGCATATGATATTTAATGTAGTTTAAATGTTGCATCCTTACTGTATGCATGATATTAAACCTGTGTTTATAATAAATGCAAACATGCAGTAAGTGAATAATGCATTTCCAGTAAGTGCATAATATAGTAAATGCATAAAAATGCAGTAAATACAAATTTACTATGTTGCCAATATAATAAACACAAACACATACATGTTAATGTATAAGAAGCAAAAAACCAATGCGTGCCATGTATATGCATTTACAGTCACACATATAAATTGCATGCATGTATACGTATATACTTGTCACAAACAGCAAGTTTTGGGAAGAAGTGACACAGGGCACGTTTCTGTGCATGCACGTGTAGTGTAACAGCCACTGAGACACTGGGCTAGGCAGAAGGGAGGGCAGGGTCGAGTGTGGCCCATTCGTGTGGGTCTGGGTACCAACAGTGCCTCATGTCAGTACAAATGGTGTAGAGTTAGAGGTGGCGAGTCAGTGGGCACATGGGTGGGGATGGCCTAGAGCCATCACAGTGTTTGGGAGAGCCAACATCTTCTCGTGAAAGCTGCTTGTGGATATTCCCTCAGGTGATCCTCTTGTGACGTTTAATATGTTCTCCATTTGATTAAGTGGGGACAGTGTCTGCTCTGGAGCAAAAATGATGGGTCCACATTGAATGGCAGATGCTCACATGGTCCTGCTCCATTTTCCTACGTGTTGGGCTTGCTTCGCACTTGCCAGCTAGACGCCCTAAGAGGACAATTAACCTCTCTAAACTGTGATTCTTCTCCTGTCAACTTGAGGGATGATATCGCTGTCCGTGCTGTGTTGCTAAGGAGACCAGATGAAGCAATGACCCAGAATCCATTGCCAAATGCCACATGTAAAGTATGCACTGAGTAAATTATTGTTTATTAAGTTCTAGAAATGACTCTCTCTCTCTCTCTCTCTCTCTCTCTCTCTCTCTCTCTCTCTCTCTCTCTCTCTCTTTCTATTTCCCACGCAGCTCATAATCTTCCCAGTGTTAGAGAATGCTTTGAAGGAGGAGAAAGCTTTAACTATTTTATTTTACTTTGGGTCTAGTGGACGTCTGTTGCAGCAGCACCATGGCTGAGGTAGGTTTTAAGTTGCATCAATAAATACTTCAACCCAAAAAGGCACTTTGCAGAGCTAAGAGTCAATCATTCCCCTGCCCACAAACCCTGAAAAAGGAACTTTTAGTGGAAGAGCTATGTTGAGTCCACTTTGTAGAACAGGTTGGTTGAGAGCCCCAGAGCTCAGGCGGTGGCACAGTGACCCAGTCCCTGGGAGCTGGTGCAGCTGGCTGAGATACCCTTGTCACTCACACGGGAAAACTGGTCAGAGCGATGAGCCCACAAGACAGGGAGCAGGAGCCGGGGCCCACGGGACCTCTGAATTCTCCGTCTGCTCCCTGCCGTGCTGTTTTCACATGAGTTATGTTCACTTGGAATGTCATCTTGCAGCTGAGGTTCAGAGGGTCCTGGCGGCTGTGTTTTCTGTTTTGTTTTTAAGTTGTTGTCATAGTTTTTCCTACAGTCTCAATGGTGTTCCCTGGACAGGCCTCGTATTCCGTGCCTCTGTCTTAGCAAGGCTACCAAAAGATTTTCATCATTGTCTCATGAAACAAGAGTATGGCATCAGAGACAAGGGTCTGGGCATTAAGGTGGATTGTTAGAAAACAGCAGGGAGGTGTGTGCTCAGGGCCTGGAGCTTTATTCTTTTACTCATTATCAAGTACTAATAGAACTGCCGTGTATCAAGGACAAACTATCACAGCCGTTACAGAGTAAATGACCCTCCTGCCTCAAATCGGTCTCAGTCCGGTCAGAGGGTGAGCCAAAGAAAAGCATAAGTGCAAGTTGGCCGCCAGAGTTGACCCCATGCACGCTGGGAGCCCGTGTTCCTGACCCAGCCTTCCCGAGGGAATGGACGCCCAGTGATGTTTTGGAGAAGCTGCAGTGAGTTCCCTGTTGAGAGGTGCTGGGGGCGGGTAGAGAAGCAGTTTCTGACAGAGAGGAGACCGAGATGGACTGAAGGTGACAGAACTTGATGTGTTTGCAGTGATTTAGTTCAGCATGCTGGATTTTGGAAGTAGGGATAGCACAGTCACAGACACACAACTCTTCAGTTTGCTGGGAAAGATGGTAAGGACCAAGGTTAGTAGGCGACTACAAGAAAACCCTGTGTTTCGTTTTGTTTCTGGACATGGAAAGGTAGTTGCATATGTGAATTCGTAGTGGTTGTGACAACATACACAAGATTCACACAAACTCAAGCCAGACCAAATCTCACCAAAGAGAGGAGAGGTGGGCACAACCATCCCGCCTTGCCTGATGAGATTTGGCAATCCATAGCCTCTGAGAGAGGAAGCACCGATGTTTTGAGGCTGTGACCCTTGGTAGCTCAACACGGTTGCAGTGGAAGGCCGCACATGCAAGGGTTTATGGGTTACTGGATTACAGCACAGATTGAACTTTGTGGGTTAAAAAACAAATGCACACAAAGTCTGGTGGGAAGGGGAGGAGATGTATCTGGAAGGAGGTGGGGGCAAGGAATGAATATAAAAATATTGCAAACCATTCTCAAATAACCAATAAAAACAAAGGAAAAAACTCACAGCAGAACGTACTCGATCAGATGTAAGAGGCATGGGGATGGAGTAGTTTGAAATGAGAAGCAGGGACATTTACCTTATGATCTGTTTGATGTTGGTGTTGGGTAGGTGGCATTTGGCCTAGCTTTTGTTTCCTTGGGATTCACAAGGCTTCTCTGTTCATATGGTGGCCAAGAAGCTTACATGAATTTAGCTCTCTGAAGACACTCTGTAATGCCTTGAGTGTTAGTTAAGGAAAATTAAAGCATGCATTCAAATGCAATGGACTTTACAAAAGAATCCACTCACATCTTGAGAATTTAATCTTTAAAATAATCTCTCCCTCTTGTGGTGTGTGGTCTGTCTGTGTGTGTGTGTGAGTGTGTGTATGTGTGTGTGTATATATGTGTGTGTGTGTAGTGTGTGTGTATGTGTGTGTGTGTATGTGGGTGTGTGTTTATGTGTGTGTGTGTATATGTGTGTGTGTATGTGGGTGTGTGTTTATGTGTGTGTGTGTATGTGTGTGTGTATTTATGTGGGTGTGTGTGTATGTATGTGTGTGTATGTATGTGTGTGTGTATATGTGTGTGTATATTTATGTGGGTGTGTGTTTATGTGTGTGTGTGTATGTGTATGTAGTGTGTGTGTATGTGTGTGTGTATGTGTGTGTGTGTTTATGTGTGTGTGTATGTGTGTGTGTGTATGTGTGTATATGTGTGTGTATATTTATGTGTGTGTGTGTTTATGTATGTGTGTGCGTATGTGTGTGTATGTGGGTGTGTATGTGGGTGTGTGTATTTATGTGTGTGTGTGTCTGTGTGTGGGTGTGTGTGTCTGTGTGTTTGTGTGTGGATGGGTGTGGGTGTATGTGTGTATATGTGGATGTGTTTTTATGTGTGTGTGTGTATGTGTGTGTGTGTATGTGTGTGTAGTGTGTGTGTATGTGAGTGTGTGTTTATGTGTGTGTGTGTGTATGTGTGTGTAGTATGTGAGTATGTGTGTGTATGTGGGTGTGTGTTTATGTGTGTGTGTTTATGTGTGTGTATATGTGTGTATCTGTGTGTATGTGTGTGTCTGTGTGTGTGTGTGTGTGGGTGTGGGTGTATGTGTGAGTATTTATGTGGGTGTGTGTTTATGTGTGTGTGCGTATGTGTGTGTAGTATGTGTGTATCTGTGTGTTTATGTGTGTGTGCGTATGTGGGTGTGTATGTGGGGGTGTGTGTCTGTGTGTGTGTGTTTGCACGCGCACGCGTGTGTATGCATGTGCACATGGTGGTGTGCATACACTTGTGTGAACATATGTGTGGAGGACAGAGATCTGTCCTGGACAATCTTTGAACCACTCAGTTTCTTAAGTGAAGTTTCTCTTTGACGCTGGCGTCACGGACTGATCTCGACTGCCTGGTCAGAGGGCCCCAAGGATCCCCTTTCTGCCTCTTTCCCCACAGGCCTGGGCTTACAGATAGGGGGGCGCCTAACTTTATTTTTTCATGTAAGTTCTAGGGACTGAATCCAGGACTTCATGGTTGTCTGCTAAGTATTTTACTGACGAAGCTGTCTCCCCACACCCTTAAATAATGATTTGTTTTTGTAGATAAAAATGTTGTTAATGCCAAGTCTTCCAAGTATGAGCTACTTTGCTCATAGTCAACGGGCTGGGAAGGTGGGAGCAAGATGGTTTGTTGTTCAGATTTCTAGACTGTTTCTCTTGGCACTGCATCATTTTCTTTGTACTGTGGACCCAGGGCTTATTTCACTGGCTTCCATCACTCAGTCAGGAACTGTGTGTACTTTTCTCCCTTGGAATTGGAAGTACAGACTCTTAATTATAACTGTTGATTGCTCAAAATTATAGGGCTAAAGAGTGACTGGCATGTGTTTCAGAGGAAAAAAAAACCTTATATTTTTAAATCCTGCAATCACCATCTCCAAGTTTTACATTGAGCAGGAGCACAGGGAACCTGGCCATGCTTATCTGAGGGATGGCTCCAGCTTTGAAAACAACCTTTCGGGAAAAAGAGGGTGGATTTTTATGCTATATTTCTTTATCCAGTTGTTACAATTTTAACAGAACTCCCCAAGTCATTGAGAAAAATCTGTGGGACAGTGTGTTAACACAGAGGTTTGGATGTAGCGAGAACTGTGGCCTCCTGAAGAAGACCACAATTGAAAGAGGAAGGCCACTAGACTACAAACATAGCATACTTAGTGCAACACCGACAATACGTAAGGAATTGTTAGGGTGGACAACAGCAATACACCTCTATGTCCTCACAGTTATGGGGGATTGGAGTCTGATGTCACTGAGAGGACCCAGGAGCCGGTCCAGTGGTTACGGGCACGTGTTGCTCTTTGAGACGACCCAGGCTCAATTTCTAGCACCCGCAACTGTCTGTAATTCCTGTGGAAGAAATCCAGCTCCTTCTTCTGACCTTGGGAGGCACAAGGCATGCGTCCAGTGAAATACATATGTACAGGCTGTCTTAGTTACTTTTCTATTCCTCTGTGTGTGTGTGTGTGTGTGTGTGTGTGTGTGTGTGTGTGTATGCATGTCTGAGTGTATCTGTGTGAGTGTATCTGTGTGTGTGTGCATGTGTGTGTGTTTGTGTGTGTCTCTGTGTGTTGTGTGTGTGTCTGTGTGTGCGTGTGCGTGTGTGTTTGTGTGTATCTGTGTGTCTGTGTGTGTGTGCGTGTGTGTGTCTGTGTGTGTTTGTATCTGTGTGTGTCTGTCTGTGTGAATCTGTGTGTGTGTCTGTGTGTATGCGTGTGTGTTTGTGTGTCTGTGTGTGTGTATCTGTGTGTGTGTATCTGTGTGTGTGTGCGCGCATGTGCATGTGTGTTTGTGTGTGTATCTGTGTGTCTGTGTGTGTGTGCGTGTGTGTGTCTGTGTGTCTGTGTGTTTATATCTGTATATGTGTGTGTGTGTGTGCGTGTGCATGTGTGTTTGTGTGTGTGTGCGCACGTGCATGTGCATGTGTGTTTGTGTGTCTGTGTGTGTATCTCTATGTCTGTGTGTGTGTGTGTGTGTGTGTGTGTGTGTGTATCTGTGTGTGTGTGTAGGGGGGCTTGTGCTCATGTGAGCACTGGTAGAGTCACAGCACAGCCTCAGGTATCAGTGGTCGTCTTTCACCTTGCTTGAGGTAGGGTCTCTGGCTGCTGGGAAAGCCATGTTAGGTGCCCGTAGCTTTCTGTGCTGTTCCTCTCCTTTCTCACAGTAGAAACACTGTGATGACAGACGGGGACCGTGATGATAGCTGGTAGTGGGTTCTGTGGTTCTGGGCTCCGGGCCGGGAAGCTGTGCATGAGCACTTTACGCTCTGAGCCATCTCCCTAGCCTGCAACTTCTTTTTGCCTTTGTGAAGGGACACAATGTGACATAGAGCAATCTTCATGTTTTTGTCTCCTTTTTTTGTACAACTTTGTGAGTCTTGGCAAATTAATATCATTGGGAAATCATGGATAAGGCATGGAGAGTAAAGAAAGATCGACAAAATAACTCCACCTCCTTTCCCTTTCACAGTATGAAGCATACCTTGAGTTGGGAGATGGGTGGCATTGTCCACATTGTGTGGAGACTTTCTGTTGCTCTTCTGCCTTGAGGAAACTCAAATCAGCTTGTACTATTGACCTCCAGCTAAGAGACTTCTTGGTCTGCCCTGTGCCCAGGTGATTATTTTCTTTGTCTCTTGCATCTACTGTTTGTACTCCAGACAACACACCAAATCTCAAAGGAACAAACTTTTTTCCTACATAAAAGACAGTTTTATACAAGAGCATGGGCCTACATGCAGTAACAAATGGAACTGGATGCAGAGATCCACAAACAAGTACCAGGCCAAGCTCCGGGAATCCAGTGGAAGAGAGGGAGGAGAGAATTATGGGCAAGGGAGGGCAAGTTCCTGAAGGAGATATCTGCAGAGACAGCTGAACCAACCTCGTGGGAATTCAGGAACTCTGGACTGACAGCCATCCATGTGCATGTGGGAGACAGTTGTGTAGCTGGGTCTCTCTGAGGGGCCCCTGATCACAGGGCCAGTATCTGTCCCTGGCACATGAGCTAGCTTGTTGGAGCCCATTCTCTAGGGTGGGATACCATGCTCAGTCTTAGTGCAGGGGGGAGGGGCTTGGTCCTGCCTAAAGTTGGTGGGCTTTGTCGACCCCCCATGGGATCCCTTACCCAGTCAGGAGTGGATGGAGGGGTGGGCTGCAGGAGGAGGTGAGAGGGATGGGAGAGGAGCTGGGAGGGAGAGCTGTGGTTGGAACACAAAATTAAATAAAAAGAATAAACTAAATGACAGGAAGTTCTAGAAGGAATCCAGAACCCTTGCATTGCTTTTTAAAAGTAGAAAACTAAGCCTTTTCCTTGTACTTGCTAGACTTTGCCCTCTCGTCAGAGTGAGACAGATTACTACTGTCCATCCCATGGACCAAGCATTCTTCTCTCATAGACGGAAGACGAAAGTTCTCTGGTCCCTGATCAATAGTAATTTCATATTTAGGCTTAGGAATTATTTGCTGCAAGCCATGCCGCCTTTTGTTAGAATTGTGTACTGGGAGACAAGAGGGCTAAATGTTTCCCCAGACAGAGTCTTGAGGGCACTGAACCAATGCCCTGTCAACAAGATCAAATACTAAGGTTGCACCCACTCAAAGGAATTCTGTCTTCACAGATTTTTATTAGCTATAGATCTTCAGCCTGAAGCTCTGATACTACCGAGGGAGAGGCTGAAATAACAGCCTTCAAAAACCGAACTAGGGACAAGTGAGGGAAGTGTGCACGGATGTCCTGTTTAATGGGGCATGTGGTGGGGACTGTCCCTGGAGGTTGAGCTGAGGAAGAGGCTCCCTGCAGCAAGAAGACAATTGGGACTTTGAAAAGCAATACTTGAGGGAATATATATATATATATATATATATATATATATATATATATATATATATCACATTTCCCTCGGTCCTTTCTGGAATGTTCATCTGTATAAATGATAGACATGACTTTTAATTTTGGTTAGATTTTTTTTTCCTTTTCCTTTTCTTTTTCTTTGACATAGCAGGAGACTATAGCCCAACTGGAATCTGTTGATTTTCCTCTAAAGGCTTGTAGACAGAATTTTATTTTTTTTAATTAATGTTGTAATCCAGGGTCCTGGATTGTTACTAGGCAGGGAGGACATATGGTGAGGGAGATTCATATTACAGTCTGGGACTGTTAGGGAATGAAGTTATCTAGGCGATTCTTGGGTGATGGGCATGGCTTTCCCTTGAGGAGGGACTAGGGATTCTGGAATTAAGCTTTTGGGAGAGCAGTCGAATTCCAGGTTCAAAACATCTCAGCCAAGTTGATTCCAACAAAAACCCTTTTCTGTTTGTTGAAAAGTAAACCAACTGGCAATTTCACATCGTGTGGCCCAATAGAGTTTGTATAAGGAAAGTCTACTCCAGCACGTTGCAGGGTATACCCGTGATGGAGGCAACTGGATCTCACTGGGCTACTGTCTGCAGTTGCTTGTCCTGTAACCACAGCACCAGTTTCTCAGTAACTGCCAGCAAAGTCTATAGCAACATGTTCAAATCACTAACACCTGGAAAAGGCACACTTTATTGTTTCTCCTGGTTACATTCAAACAGAATTCCCGCGTTTTTCCAATAACTCAGTTAACTGACAAAAAAAAATATAATGATTATTACTCTTTTCTTGAAATTTCTTGTTGCATATTTGGTAGAAAAGATGGGCCCCAGAGTCAGCTCACCTGGATTGGCATCCTGTGTTTTCTATAGCGTATTTGTATACATTGGGGAAAAATATTAATCTCATTGCAACTTTCTTACCTCTGAATGTCACTGATGATCTTTTCCCCTTTTCTTTATGAAATTATATCATTCCCCCTTCTCTACCCCCTTCCCAAGCCCTCCCAATACCTTCTTCTTGTTCTTTTCGTAATGGAAACTCTTTTTTTTTAAATAAATTTTTACATGCATATGTGTGTGTGTGTGTGTGTGTGTGTGTGTGTGTGTGTGTGTATGTATATCTCCTGCGTAGTCTGTATAGGGTTACTTGTACCTATGATTTTAGGGCTGACTGTTTTGTATTGGATAGCCGGTTTGGGTGCTCTTCCTTGAGGAGACGCCTTCTCTCACTCTCAGCATTTCTTGTGTAGGGCTGAGACCTTGCTATCTCTGTCCACTTAGACATGTTTACTGTTCTGCTCCTTCAGCTCATCTTTGGGAACTCATGTTGGTGAGATTGTTATGGGGGAGTTTCTGAAATTACTAGGATACAAAATCCCACAGCAAAATTCCTGGTCCTCTGGCTCTTGTAACCTCTCCCATGATCCTTAGGTGAGGGGAACTGTTCAGTAGATTTATCCATTGGGGCTTAGGTCTACAACGCTACATTTTGATTGGTTGGTTTTGGTAGTTAGTAGTCTTCATTTGTTGCGAAAAGAATTTCCCTGCGTGAAGGGTGAGGACTATCTGTACTCATTTCTAGAAGAACATAAATTTTAGAGCTGGGAGGTGGTGGTGCATGCCTTTAATCCCAGCATGTGGAAAACAGAGGCAGGTGGATCTCTGTGAGTTCCAGGATAGCCAGGATGATACAAGGAAAACTTGTATCAAAAATCCAAAGTGGGGCCGGGGCAGGGGTGGATACCATGTTTAGGTAGCTTAGTAGATTGGAGTTTGTAGATCTTGCTTCAATAACCATCACTTCACTGGCACTTTTGGGAACTTGTATGGGGCCTCCTGGTACCACTAACTAGTCCTAAGGGACTTAAAAGTCAGCTCCAGGTTGGAGCCTCTGGGCCTTGTGTCTGACCTGCATGATGTTTTCAACAATAGGGACTTAACTCCCACCCATGGGGGTAGGGGCAATAAAGAACAATGGCACTGGTTTGTCTGTTAGGGGAGTCTCTCGGACAGACCTGACCTCGAAACACCTCGAAAGAGGGTTTCTCATGCCTGGAATTGGAGCTTATGTTAGCTTGTGTCTAGCCCTCGGAAAGATCGTGATCAGCCCAGATGAGAAAAGAGCATTTATATATATATATATATTTATATATATATATATATAAAATTCTGTGTGAGTTCTTTAGGCAAATAGCTGATACTATGGCTCCTCAGGACTTTTCAGACATCTGTACTGTTGTCTTATTCTCACTCCTCCCCCTTCTGTGTTCATCTCCCTCCCTCTTGGCTAATGAGACCCTCCCTCTTCGATAGTGGGTGTAAGTGACTGGATCACACATAATCTTCTGAAGACGACAACTTTGTTAGTTGACATTTATCAAATTTTGTCCATAAGGCCAGACCCCAATTTGCTAGATGGACTTAAGAGTGTATATATTTCCTTGTACACATTGAGTGCCCACCCTATGCCTGGGTGCTCATTTTCCTCGTTCCTTCGCTGGCCACGTCTGACTTAAAAGAAGCCACATACTTCACTTGAATGCTGGCTTGGCGTGTGGCATCTTAGAATCTTGTCCCAGAATCCCAGGTTTGCAATTGATCCCGCTGATGTACACTTAGCTGCCATGTACCTAAAAATCAAGGACTTTGGGCAACGGCACTTGGCTCTGAGCAGAAAAGGAGCCTAGACTTCTCCCCAGCTATACTGTGTGACCGTGTGACACAAACTTTGGGTACATTTTCTCACTTGCCTGAGACATACAACTCTGTATGTCTGTATGTCCAAAACTGTACCTCTTAGAAGCTCGTAACGGTGGAAAGAAACTCTGTAATTTGTGTGATAGCGCTTGAATGCTTGCTTTGGTATGCATACATCTGAAACTCTGTCTCTAACACGGTAAGATGTTGGTACTTGTAGATTTAGGCTCTGGAAAGTAATAATGAGCTGACAGTCTTTCTATAAGGATGAAGTCCCCATGCTGGACTGACTCAGTAGCTTAATTAGCCATGGGCATGGGGATGGCTACTTAGTTCTTGCCATGAAGCTTTTCTGGTGTTATAAGACAAGAGGTCCCTACAGATAAGACCTTTTGATCTTTCCAGTCTCCGGTACTGTGAGGAATAACTTGTCCTCTTTAAAAGTCACATGGATTTAGGCATCCTGTCATAGTTCACAAAATGGACCACATTATTATATAAGCAAGTAGATGGTTCAGATATTCCCTAAGCGGGCTTCTAAGGATTGCCTCCTCCCTCTTCGCGTCTTCTAGAATCTTCCCTGACATTGTGGTAAGACACCTGGAGTCAAGCTTGTGGACAAAATTAAATGTCAGCCTTCTTAAGTCGACTCCAAACTTCCCTGGGAAACCTATGTTGACATTCAATGTCTGATTAATATTAGACTCTGAAACTTTAGAAGCACAATATGCTTTTGCTAAATGTTATTTTTTTCCCTCTTTTGAAGAAATCTGGGATGGCCACATTCAGGAACATACTACATAGCCTTGGCATGCCTACTCTTGAAGAGCCGGAGACAACCAAACTCTGCTAGATTCACACAGATGCAGGGCAAGCTTACCTGAATGATGCTCAGGGCTCCCTTCTCCTGTAGCCACTGCCTTCCACTTGCTGGAAGTGTGGACATCTCCCCCCAGGGCTGGGCTTGCCTCCTAATCTGCATGCTGGCAGGATTTCCACACGGTGGACGTTGGCATCTGACTGATGATCACTTCAGAATGGAGGATGTTTGTGATCTGCCAGAGTTAATGGTCTTTCAAACCCAATTTCAAGGGGAGGGACCTAAGGAGAATTAATTGTAAGAAAAACGTACAGGGATCATATACATCAACTTGCAATCACTTGGACTTAAAAGAATTATTGCCTTTGAAAACAACTAATTTGTACCACCTTTCTAAATGAAATGACTCTCTATAAATTATCTGAAGTCATTTCATGTTAAGAGTCAGACACATTAATATAAGCTCTGAATTTTCATGACTGTTTAGCTGTCTTTAGTATATGAGACTTTTTAAAAGAAACTCTTCCATAAGAGATCCAACTGACCAGCTTTGGGGACACTTTAAGACAATGTTTCATAAGCCCCCCCCACATTATTTCAGGTATATTTACTTTACATCCTAAAGGTCACAGGGTCATTGCGTGCATCCTGTGCAGGCTGGCTGCCTATTCTAGCATGGGGAGCTGGTATCTGAACTCCTGCAGGGTCACCAACCCACACTGCCAGCAAGATCCTGCCTGACCTTCAGTCCCCAAAGCCTGGGTGTGGAAGTCAGCATCTTCACTTCTGCCTCTAGTCCTGTGCTAGAACTTGCAGAGAGAGCAGGGGTCTGGGGTATCTGGACACATAGGCCATGTGTTAGCATTTAATACATTTGGAAAACTCATCTCATGGGGGTGTGGAGATGGCTCAGTTATAAAATCACTCATTTTTCAAGTGTAAAGACGCAAGTGTGTGACTCAGAACCCGCACATGGTGAAGTAGGAGGTGGAGACAGGCTAATCCCTGGAGCCCTATTTGTCAAAAGTTCTAGGCCAATGAGAGACTCCATATCAGTGTCTTAATTAGGGTTTCTATTGCTGTAATAAGACACCATGACCAAAATTGATGTGGATAGGACAGGCTTTATTTCAACATCCTGCTTGTAGTCCATCCTCCAGGAAAGTTAGGGCAGGGACCACGGTAGGAATTTGGATGTCAAGAACAGGTGTACAGGCCATTAAGGGGGGGCGGGATTGCTTCCTGCTTCATCTCCATGGCTTGCTCAACCCATTTTCTTATAGGACCCAGGACCAACTGCCCATGGATAGCGTACCCACCCCATAATGAGCTGGTCCCTGTCACATCAGTCATTAATCAGGACAGTGTGCCACAGGCTTGTCTCCAGACAGTCCAGTCCTGTGGAGGCTTTCTTTTTCTTGTGGAGGTATATCTTCCCATAGATATACCTGGGGAGGTTCCCTCTTCCCAGGTATATCTATGTTTGTATCTACTTGACGAAGCCAAGGAGCAGAGTGAGAATGCTCCAATGAAGATCTGACCCCATCCAATTGTAGATTAAACAGCAACAAACCAAGAAGATTTAAGGCTTTGGTGCAACATAGGGAAAGATGTCTCAGAAATCGTCACATACACAGGCTGGGCCTTGTTGACCCAAATTAAATTTGCTAGTTTGGAACAAGTCAGAAAAGTGTGGTCTGTGAGGGTCTGGGATAGTCTTCTGAAGGCCCTTTCAAGCGGGGCCTGCATCCTCTGGGGCAGCAAAGGGTACTGGGCTATGGCAATGAGGCCTTTTCTTTGTTCTCCCGTTTTGTGGTTTTCTTCCCTCCTCCTCCTTTTCCCAATCTCCTCTCTTTCTTCCCGTTCCCTTCTCCCTGCCATTTCATCTTCACACAATATGTTGCACATATAACAATGTGATTTACAATGACAGAACAGGTCCAGTACATAGGGCAACTCAGCTGGCTCACCTTGGTTTTAGCTTGGAAATGGCCATCGCGGGGAAGTACAGGGCCCTGCATTCTTGCTTGCTTTGCTTTATATAGCTATCACACCCCAGGGGAGCTGTAATGTCCTTCACCTCAGTGAACTGGAGATTTGGGGGAAAGATCCTAAAGCTATCAAAATTTCTTTTCCATTGAGACTTAACTCTGCAAGGTGTCAGGGACTTGTACATTTTTGTTCGATGCGTGTTTGGGAACCTGAGGTTCAGAGTCTCTGAGTGGTTTTCCTGAAGAGATTCAGACTGTAGGTTCTAAAGCCATGATGAGAACCTGTTTCTCTCTGAGGATCCTGTGCTGGTGGACTTGCCTGGGTTAATGCTGAATTCTTCCTCGAGATTTAATCACTGATATTTTCAAGAGCAGATCCCTGCAAAAATCTTTCTATTGTACTTCTCTGATACTCACATCTTACAGGTCCAAGATGTTCTTTGAAGAAAGAACTCCCTGAACTAAGCAAGTCTATGGTTGTGCCCAGGGCTTTGCATTACTTTATGTGTTCTGAAAACTGGGTGAGCTTTTACCAAGAACTCCAATTATTTTCATCAATAGATCTGCTACTGTCTTTTTGTTCAGTTTGTTCTGTGCCTTTGGGTGCTTAGGCAGAAAGCATGAACCTTCAGAGCCAGGAGGTGGGCCTCAACACTTCTTTTCCTCAGTGCTGGAGCTGAGGGCAGGATGATCTTCATTAAGAGGATTTTCTTGGGCCTTACCTTGTGGAGGATTTGTGGCAATTTAGACTTTTCTGAGTGTGTTGTTCAAAGCGATTTTCTCCTCTGAGAATTCTGAGAGGTTGTCTTAGGAAGGTAAGGGAGTCCACTGTTTCCTCAACAGCCTCTGGTAATAAGAATTGCTTCCAGGGACCCAGTGCCTCTCAGGGTTAGGAATGAGGAAGGACAAAGAGAGAGACAATTCAGCTGAGTGAAGGAAGCACATAGACCTTCCATACCCACAATTAGGACAGAATATGTCTTGTCATGAACTCTTTGTAGGGAAGATGACAAAAATGTCAAGAATAAGGAAAAGGTGGTGGGTTCCAAGAGTAGACTTCCCAGGGGACCACATGTCTGACAGCCAGGCCCCATGACCCAAAGGTGTAAATCAGTACAAGGGTTTGAATGCATGAGGGTTAGGGCAACATTTCCAATTAAAATGCTAACAAGTGGAGGAAGTTTGAAGAATCTGGTCCCACAAGCAGAGAGGGCTCAGATCTCATGGGACTAGGACCCCATCAATCCCTTCTCCTCTCCACTGTGCAGGTACAGACACCAAGAAGGACCTACAGACAGACTGCACAAGACTTCTGTCATGGATTTGTGGAGAAAAGATGTTCTTTGCCTACTCTATTCATTTCCTACAAAGGGAAATATCCTTATAGGTGTTCCATTTCCAAAACTCCTGGGGTGCATAAATGACTTCATGTATTTCAATATACAGTCCCCTTTTCCTGTTGAGGTTCTAACCCCTTTAGAACCACTGAATTAGACTGCTGGGTTTTTTTTTTTTTCTCTTTGCGGGGGGTACCACCCAGCTCCCAAATAATCACAGGGAGACTTTATTATTTAGTATGAATGCCCAGCCTTAGCTTGGCTTGTTTCTAGCCAGATTTCTTAATTAATTATCCCTTTTTCTTTCTGCCTCTGGGATTTTATCTTTCTCCATCCCTGCATATCCCTTTTTTCCTTCTTATTCTGTGTATGGTTGTGTGGCTGGGTGGCTGGACTCTGGCATTCTCTTCCCCTTCTCCCTTTTCCCCTCCTCCCTCCTTTCTCTCTCTCTCTCTCTCTCTCTCTCTCTCTCTCTCTCTCTCTCTCTCTCTCTCTCTGTCTCTCTCTGTGTCTCTCCTTCTTTCATTTATTGTCTCTGCCTGCCAGCCCCACCTATTCTTTCTCCTGATTTGCTGTTGGCCATTCAGCTCTTTATTAGATCAACCAGGTATTTTAGACAGGCAAAGTATAACACAGCCTCACAGAGTTAGACAAACGTGACATAAAAGAATGCAACACATCTTTGCACCATTAAACAAATATTCCTTCCACGGCACATGGTATAAATGAATGTAACACATCTTAAATTGATATTCCACAACATTTGACTGGGTTCAAAAGGAGTCTTTCAAAAGATGATTAAGTTAAGAAAATTTCATTAATGCAACCACAATCCAATAATTCTGGTGGTCTGGTAAGAGGAGATTAGGACAGAGACACAGCTGTGTGAAGATGCAGGGTGCAGGGACAAGATGGTTACCTACAAGCTAAGGGAGAAGCCTCAACAAAACAACCCATTTCTTCACATACCTTGATCTTAGACATCCAGGCCCCAGGACTCATCTCAAGTTTAAGCCACACAGACTGTGGTCCTCTGTGATGGCATTCCTGCCACATTGATATTGTGGTCTTAGGCTTAAACATCTGGAGGGATGTTTAGCTATCTTGTACATTTTTAAAAAACTAATTTTGGTTTCAACTAACATAAGAAGTATACAAGTTTATGGCAGTCCTATACATGTATGCTTTGATTGTGCATGTGTGCATTGTACAATAATCTAATAATTTATTATGTCTGTCACCCATATCAAGCGTTTCTATTTCCTTTTAGATTTTTTTTTTTCAAATTTAGAAGGACAACTTTGGGTTGGTTCTTGCCTTTCACCTCTCGAGGCAGGATGTCCTTCTTTGCTGTTTCTGCCACATTGCTTCAGAGCTTCAGGCTGACTCTTCTCTCAGCGTCCCATCTTAGGGTAGGAACACTGGGGTCATAGGTGTATGCCATTGCATCAGGACTTTCATTTGGGTTTGAAGGACCCAATTCAAGTTGTCATGGGTTACCAGGCTTGCATGGCAAGCACTTATATTGGATGGGTATACACACATGAACCTTTAGAATCAGTCCCCCCTCTCCTTCTCCTTCTCCCCCCCCCCACCCCACACTCACACACACGCATGTCCGTGATGGTTTGGAAAACAAAGAAATCTTCCTTTATCCCACTTAGCATGTGCAGACTGGAGCCATCATGGTGAGGTTGGGTGTAAGGAGTTTTTTGCATGTGATGTGAAGGGTTTCCTCCATTATTAAAACAGGAGTGTTTTGTATCAGAACTTCTGTGAGTTTATTCAACCGTGCCATTAATACCATGGCTCATATGTGCCAGAAACTAAGTCAGGAAAAATAGTCCCCATGATTTTTCAAGCCTGAATTTTTTTTTTTTTTCTTTCTAAAATCTTACTTGCTTGGAGACTGACTTCAACCGATCATTTATTCTGTCTCATTCAATGACATTCCTGAGTCAAAAAACCAACCAACCAATCAACCAACCAACCAACCAAACAAACAAAAACAAGAACAACAAAAAGAGGACGTCACCTTGTCCAGACGGAAAACTTGGGGTCTCTTTGCACCAGGTGAACATATTTTGGGGTGAAGTTGATTTGTGAATTGTAGATGAGCTCACTCCAGGCAGGAATAAAGCGTTTGATTAAACTGTCATTTGTGGGATCGTTAGACTCCCACTGTGCATGCCTGATTGCTTGTGTGCTTAATGCTTGTGTCTCATTTGCATTTGCAAGGCACCGTTTAGAACTCTGAGTGCAGCAGGCCTGTTGCTTCTTCATGTACCCTGAGTTTTTTAAACTCCCCAGTTTTGTGAGGTTCAGAGACAACAGTGGACGCAGTTGCTCATGGGCTAACGGCAATGAAAATATCACCGGGAAGAAGAACAATTATTGATCCATCATCACCTGTAGCATTAGCTGGAGCAACAGTGGCTATGTAATACATATCATGTGGATGGCGCTTTATTAATTGTCTCCACACGCTTCCTTGGGATGATGATTCGTGAGCTCTACATGAGCATGAGCACTCACAACAGAGATCTGCATCCATAGCCATGTTGCCATGCCAACTACTTCACATTCATCTTTCCAGATGACACCCTTGATTGATTCTTCTGGGAACTTTGGTTACCGCGGAAGCTTAAGGGAGGGCATCTATTTATTTATTTATTTATTTATTTATTTATATTTGTCTTGCTGTCTTGACAACAACATCTCTCTTTTTTCCTAGGGAAAAACAGATGAATCTTCATGGTGGGTATTATTTCAACCTAAGCTCATACATTTCATTATTAAATAGTTATCAAAATGAAGTAAATGGTGCTATTAATTGTTACTCTGATGAGGCTTTCTCTCCTGCAGGGATGCTGGCTTCAGGGAACAGAGCCAAGGTTGCCTGTGTGAACCACTAGATGGAGCAGCTGGGGAAAGTATTTGTATTCCGCTTCATAAATAATTGAAGAAATAAATAATGGGCTCTTGATGGGTCTGTGGATAAAGTAATGACTGTTTGCCTTTCCTGACAGCTTTGGTAGGGATCTTGGGAATGAAATATCATCTTGACAGCCTCCTATCTGTCTAGGACAAAATCAATTACGTTTCTAGTTAAATGTATCATGAAGAAAAAGGCTTGATTTAAACTTAAGCATGAGTTGTTTAATTTCTAAAGGGAAATTTCAGTGTTACTGAGGACAAAGATGAAGACAGCAACAAGAGTATCTGCTATTCTGTTCATTCGTTTGGTGAAAGCATCCTACTCCCCCCCACACCCCCAATGAAGCTCCTGTAGATTCTGTGCTGTTTGTTGTTAAAACTTGCCTTGTTAAATATTGTCTTCTTGGTACTAGAAACAGCGAGAAACCTGAATATATTTATATTACATAATAGTATACTCATTAACTAAATATATTTATTAATATAAATGATTGGATCATCTAGTCAGCTACTGTCAAAACACAGCTTCTGCAGGACCCCCTCGTAGAAGAAACATAGCATCCTTGTCTAGAAACAATCCACTCTTTATACCTGCAAAATCACCCATTTTGTCTGGGATTACATCTTTTTAGAGCTTTGATGACCTGAGCCAGGATTCAAGTTTTCACCAACAGTGACTTGTGAGAGCAGATTTACCTATGACTGCGTCTAGGACTTTTACTTTCCTTTTCCTTGAGGCTGACTGAAACAGCTGCACAGGAACCACCCTCATGTAGCGAATATATCAGGAGAGGCTGTGACCCATTGGGCAGCATTTTGGTAAGCAAGGCAGTATTCACACCTTGATCCAGCCATTGCAACCCACCATACTCGTACACATAGCCAAAAGTGTGCTGCACTGATTTCAAAACTGTAGACATCTGTGTAAAAATAGAAGTCTAGAAGCAACCTAAATGCCTGCCATTCAGAGATTGGATATGAGGGTGGTATCTCTCCATGCAATAGGCATGACGCTGGAGTTGAGACAGATGCCTGCCATCCCTTTACATCTACGGATACATTGTTCCTATACTGATATTTCAATATTCAGCGTCTATTAAGTGAAAAATGCAAGATATTATTTGTGGCATGTCACCATTTGTATAAAACGTAAAGGCTTATTAATGATATCGACTCATAGGCATGAGTATAATTGGGCAGCAGAGAGAACTTTGGAAAAAATAGAAAATGCTGTCAAGAAATAGGGCAAAGGGACAGGGGAGAGACACATTTTCTTGATTATTTTGTGTTCTGTACTGTTTGTCAACACTGTGCATTCGTGTGTGTGTGTGTGTGTGTGTGTGTGTGTGTGCGTGTTGTGTGTGTATGCATGTTTCACATGTGTATGCAGGTGGTTGTGTAAGTCAGAGGTTGACTTTTGTTCTATCATCCTCCACCTTATTTATCAAGACAAGGTTTCTTTCTCATTGCTCCTATAGCTCGTGAATTCAGCCAGGGTGGCTAGCTAGCAGCTTTCTGGGCCCCTGCCCCATGTGTCTCCCATTCAGTGCTGGCGCTATGGATATATGTGGCTTTTACATGGTGCTGGGATCAGAGCTCAGGACAAGCTCAGTCATGCTTGTCCAGCAAGCACTATACCTCTTGAGCATGTCCCCAGTCCCCGTTTGACTAGTTTAAAAAAAAATCTTACATACAAAGTGCATTATTATTATTATTAAGAGAGAAAGCAAACCATGACTGCTCCTCTCGGTGACCACGTGGAACCCGTGAATCCCACTGAGCAATTTATGAGCTTCCTCTGTGACTTAGAAGCACAGAGAAGCTGGGTCTGAAGCGATTCATGCAGAAGAGCCAGGAAAGCTCTGCATCCAGTGCTCTGTGGTGTCTGCCCCCCTCTTCTGGCCGGTGTCTGTACCCACCTCTGTGTGTCCGCTGTGTGAGCCTAGTCCAGGGCAGTGTGGCTGCTATAGCTCCCCTACAGGATGGAAGCATCATCTCTGGAGCCTTCTCCGTGGGAGAGACTGAAGGAGGAAGTGTGATGGGTGCTTCCTGCCTCTTCTCCACAGGGATGCATCACAGACTTTGCCTTGCTGCAATATCGTGCGAGGGACACAGAAAGCTGCCCCTCTTCCAAGGCCGCGGTGACTGTCACTGAAACACAGCTGGCTCCTAGCTACCATTCAGCTACATGCCACTCCCATGCGTTCTGAGTGGGCTAGGATTTGCAGAGACATGGCCTCGGAAGCCTACAGCTTATGACATCAGATGGGGCACAATCTTGGACTTAGAATACTTTCTTAATTAGAACATTAGCTACACAATAACCACATAAATAAATATAAATACACTCAGTATTTTAATTTAATTGCAGTAGCTACAATACTTTCTCCACATCCCATATATTTTTGTTCTATTTTCTTCCAAACCGGCAGGACAGGTTAAAGCTTTGACAGAGTCTTAGCTGAGTGGACTATTCATGGAAGGGAGTAGCACTGGGGGCCTGCCTTGACAGGGCCTTGTTACTAGTTTTTTATGATTGTGATAGGGTTTACTTTTATGACTCCAGACAACCTTGCACTTACTTTCCTCTTGCCTCAGGCTTCCAAGTACTCAGGCCCTAGGTGTGCGCCACCGTTTCTGTCCCTTGAAGAGTGTCTCATGGTGGTCTGTGAGATGCTGCCTTTGTCTTCTCTTTGCAATGACCCCAGCACTTGGCCACACACACCATCGCCTCCATGATGTCTGACTCACCACAAGCAGAAACAGGGAAGCCAAATCTCCATTGGCAGAAGCTATGGAAAGCACTATCAGCCCAAATAAGTGTTTCCTCCTCCAGGTTGGTTTTCTAAGTGTTTAGTCATGGTGACAAAAAAGGGACTAACACAGCCCCGGCTTCACTGTAATGTAGCATGAGTTCTAATTGGTCTTAATAATAAAAACTCGGAGTCAGACATTAAGGGGTGGAAACTGAAACATCGGAGAATCAGAATAGCCAGCCACCAGAGTTGTGCCCTCTGTGAAATCCTCAGACTGAATGGGCCAGAGATCTCATCTCCACCTCCCTAGTGCTGGGATTAAAGGCGCTTGCCTCACAAGTACTAGGATCGGAGGCAGCAGACCCCGAGTGCTAGATCAAAAGTGTATGCCCCCACTGCCTGGCCTCTATGGATGACTAATGGGTAGCTCCGCTCTCTGATATTTAGGCAAGCTTTATCTGTTGGAGCACAAACAAAATAACCACCACGCTGCCGAGCTTTACTTGTCTTGGCAGTGTACGCCTACTGTTTGTCACCCAAACCTCTAGACAGCTCATTGATTCGTAAAAATTATCACTGGGCTATGATTGTGGGTCTCAAGTTTAGGTGCGTGGGGTCTTTGCAAACGTCTCTGTGAAAGCCACAGGGATCAACTCCATCTTCCTCCATCAACACGTCCGACCCTCCCGTCACCCTGCCCTCCCCTCCCCCTTCGCCACCCCACCCACCGCCATTGCTCAGGAGGAACAGGATGGAGAGCTGCTGTCCCTGCTCCCTCTTCTGCTGCAAGCTTCCTTTTCTGCAGCCTGCCTTTTCTCTGTCACCCTCTGCAGTCCGGTCATCTCCGTGAGCATGTCACGGAGCAGCATTGCTTTACTCCTGCAGCCGCCTTCTTTCGGTGCGGGCTTTGTGTTTTCTGTATTCTCTGAGATTCGCTTCTTCTCAATAACTTGCATGTTATTAAGGTCAGAATATAAAAGAAAAATCTAAGAATAAGAAAAAAATCTTCAAGATTTCTACATAACAAAATGGCTCTCGTACTATGCTATAGCAGAAATCTAGTTAGAAGAGTCATCCAGTGTCTGGGTTACCCCGTCGTTTCCTGTGGGACTGTTATCAGTGTTGTTTTGGATCTGTCTCCCAGAAACTTCTAAATATTGTGTTCCTTTTTTTTTCCATGAGTGTCATCATTTAGTTAGACTCAGTGACACATAGTTTATACTCTCCTGGTATCTCTAAGAAGTATGCATGACACCTACTTCCATTTGAATTTCAGAGAAACAATAAATAACATCTCCAAACCTGAAATCCATTTCTCCAGTCTATCTTGGTGCCGGTCATCACACCGGTGTCATTGGAAGAGACACCTCCTCTAGTCTAAGCATATCTTTACTACAAGAAAGTCCCTTTCTCTATTTTCCATTCTGCAAGCTTCGCAAGTCGTCCTTGTTCTTCTCGGGACCCCCTAAAAATTCACCTCAACTCTTAATTGTGAAACTTGACAAGAAGCTCTTGTTGAAATTTTTTGTGATATACACTTGTTACTCCTGTTTTCCCCTTGTTGAGGACATTTGCTCTTTTCCTGAAAACTAAACAATTAGTTGAGAAATTAAGCAAACAAGAAAGATGGATCTGATTTCAAATTTCAAATAAAATTCTTTATCCCCCCCCCCCGTTTTAAATAATCTAAACATCTCTCCGCTTCTGCAGCTTACTTGAAGTAAACGTCTTTTGTGACTAAACTGATTCAGTCTCACTTCAGAATCTGAAAAATCACAGCTCTTATTTACACGTTTGCACCCTAAAAGCAATAGAGATGATTGCTTAACTGGTCTTCCAATATACCTCAAAGTTTAAGTTGCTTTTTAAAATGCCCAAGGGACAAGCTTATTCCTGTGCTAGACTGAGCCATCAGGACTTGCCAAAGAATCTCAGTTTAAGAGTGAGGGCTTGCTTGAGAAATCAGACCTTTGTGCTCCGGGCTGGCCAGTCTTCACTAATGGGAGCAGGAGCAGCAGCCAAGGCTGAGGGGTCCGTGGGAAGATACACAGGCTGTGCTCTGAGGCTAGTTCTGCAAGGCTATGAAAAGTCATGGAATCACCTGGCTGCAGGTGTGTGATTTTCTCCCACAGGGCCCTCGACTCTTGCCTCTGACCACTTGACCTTTGCCTTTGACCTTTGCCTCCTTTAGAGTAGCTTGTACCCAGAGGTTCTGACTACTTTTTGATTTTTATCTTCGTATAGACCCATATTGTTACAATTTATTCATCTTCCAAAAATCCTCATCAGCTTTCAACAAATACTGTTGGGAAAGATAAATGGTCACGTGCACTTGGATGGGACTGGACCTTTTCTTACACCATGTACAAAAAGCCACTCCGAACGGACTGAAAACTCAAAGCTAGGCAGTACTGACACTGAAAGCATAACATTCCTAGCAGGGAACATGGGAAGGCGCTTTGCCATATTGGAAACTGAACAAACGGGTTAGCTCAAACGAGGGAGCGCCTGCAGAGCAAAGGAGGAAGCCAATGGGATGAAAGCACAGCCTTCAGGAGAAAGGTTCTGCTGATTGCAAACTTCCATGGATCAATAATTGATAACTCGATAACAGAGCTAAAAGCAACAGTAAACCTTTGAAACACAAAAAGAAGAAAGCCTCACGCCCCTCACAGAGTAAAACAATCAAAACAACAAACTACGAATAAAAATCTTGTTCAAAAAATATGTGAGGGACTTTAGTAGGCATTTATTCATTGACACTTGGAAATAACCCATCAGTATTTGAAAAGTCTGCTAAGTGTTATTGATCACTAGGATAATACAAGTCAGAATCACAGTTGGCACGTGCCACTTAACCCCAGTGCTCGTTAGCAACACTGTTATCTCAATACAGCAATAAGCACCATGGCAAAACAGCATCCCTTCCCCAGCCCCCCCCCCAAAAAAACCCTCAAACAACAGTGACAACAAACACAAGTGTTTCAAAGGATGTGGAGAAACGGGAATCCTTTTTGTGCACCATTGATAACTCTGAAATGCTACAGATACTGTGGAAAACAGTATGAATGTTTCTCAGAACCCCAATAGTCCCACCTCTGTGTGTGCAGGTGCTATGGCTGATCTCAATTGTCTGACGAGATCTAGAAATGCCTGAGAGACAATCTTCTGGGCAGGCCAGTGGGGGTTTATATTGATTAGGTTAAACGAGGTAGAAAGACTCCTCCATTGTGGGTGGCGCCATTCCCTAGGATGGGATCCTGGACTGCAAAGAAATGAGGAAAAGAGCTGAATGCATACAGCCACTGCTTTCTTCTATCTGGAGGTGAAGAGACCACCCGATTCCAGCTGCTGCCACAACCTTGATTCCTTTACTATGAAAGACCAACCTGCAAATTTCAACCCAGATCAACCCTTCTTTTTCCTTATGCTACTTCTGTCAGGATATTTTATCATAACAATAAGAAAATAAACTACTCTCACCTTCAAAGGAAGTGAAACCAGTATCTTGATTGACATCAGCATCCCCATGCTCCCGCAGCACTTATGCCCACCAGGTAAACAATGGAAACTATCACAGGGTGGTGATGGTGCACACCTTTAATCCCAGCACTCGGGAGGAAGAGGCAGGCAGTTCAAGGCCGACTTGGTCTACAGATCCAATTCAAGGACAGTCAGTGGTACATAGGAAAACCCTGTCTCAAAGAAACCAGCCCCCATTCTCCCAAAGAAGAAGAAACCATCAAAATATCCATTGACAAATGAGTCAACAGATGCATTTTATATACAGAGTGGAATATATACAGTTGAGCCTTAAAATCGCATGCCATTGTATGGCAGCATGAATAAATCTGGAAGACGTCCAGACGATAAAGACAGCATGAGTTCCCTTACACAGTGTATCTAAATAGTCACAGATACAGAGTACAATGGTGGTTTCCAGGAGCTGGAGAGGGAAATGACATAAAGCTTCAGTTATGAATACAAAGATGGTCTAGAGACATTAGGCTCGTACACTGTGTCTAAGTGCATGTGCCCTGTCCTTAACATGTTGATACATGTTGAGAGTATATCTATGTTAAATACCTAAGTGCTCTTATCAAAAAGTAAGTTTTCAAGTTGCCTCTTTTTCCTTATCTCCACGGATTTGAGGAGGCTTTAGCAAGTGACAAGTCAAATTACTTGTAGCTGAATATACAGATTTTTTTAATTTGAGGTTTTCCAGGATGTGGGCTAGTCCCTTGACATAAGTAAAATTCAATAATGCACTTTTACTGGTCATTTATTCCTTGCTCATTAGAGCCTGAAGACTTTGGTCCTATGACAATTCTGTTCTCAATCTCTGCTTGTTCACAATAAGAGGATTTCAGACTGAAATCTTTACCTTGTTTCTGGCTATCAGCTTCAGGATTGCTGATACTGTCTAATAGTCATGAGCGCCTGAGGTATCAAATCCTATTGCACTAATTAATTTATAATGAAGACAGTAATTGCTATAGTGATGAAAAAATCATGCATTCTCTAATACATTTTCCTGAAACTGAGACTCATGGAATCCAAATTATATTCAGATGATTACTTGGTAAGCATGGAATTAGGAATGGGGGTGGCCGTGTGTCCTCTGGTGTGTGAGAATGAACTTCACAAACAGACTTCTTAGCTGCAGGAACAGGAATGGAATGGAATTCGATTATTAACTTCGTGTCCTTGGTTTCCCTTCTAAGCCTCATGGTTTCTACCGCACACACGGCATGAACCCCCCTACAGCCTCTGACCATCTGCCATTCCCTTTATTTATCTGAATAATGGTTTAAAGGGATGTAGCCTGATTGAATTTCATGTGGTTTTATCAGATATGTTCACCTCCCCCCCCATTCCTGCCAAATACAGAGAGAGGCTCACACCTGCACTCAGTTACCTGCAAACCCAGCAGTATGAGGGGTTCAGACACGTACTAACCTTTAATTTCTGTGCGGGAGATCACACTGATACTTCCCTGCAAACACAGCAGTTTGAGGGATTCAACCTGCACCCATGTGCAAACTTTAGAGTATAACGGTCTCAAACTGACACTCAGCTGGGAGTGTAAGGGGCTCCCATCTGGACTCAGTTTGTGAGGGGCTTCTAGCTGAGATCAACCTGCAAAATAGGCAGCATGATGGTTGGGTGGTTCTACTCTTATTGGACATGGTTCACAATTGGCATCTTGACTAGTGCATGAGCAGTTTCCTGTTCTGGGCAGTTCTGAGCACAGCCATGCTTTGAAGGTCCCAGTTGTATTGGGTTTTGATGATGTAATAAAGAGGCATGTTTATTTGTTTCTTTTTCCACTTTGCTCTCTCCTACTTTCTACTTCTGGGGTTATATTGCCAGAAATTTTCTGCTCCGAGTTCTTTCTCATGCTCTCCTTTTAGAAAAAGATGAGGGGATATTGGTCCCCAGGTTGTGGAAACCAGGTCTTAACTCACTGAAATGGCTACAAACCCCAGTGCTGTGGAAAGTGTGGGTGCAATAGCCCTGGGCTTATAGGTATATGTTGGTGGTTGATATTTCCACTTCTGCTGTGACAGTTTGGGAGAGTGATAAAATGTAAACATTCAAAACCTTCCAAGATAGTAGTTTCAGCCTTTCTTTCACATTACAAAATATTATCTGAGGTACAGATGATACCCCAGGCCAAAAATTTCATATCTAAAAATTGTATTCAAACAGTACACTTGTAAGCGATCCCTCTAGGATTTCAACACTGGGAAGAAATTAAGATTCCCTGGGGACCTTCTGTACTTGAGCTACATGGGACCAGAAATGAATAAGGATAGCAGAGATTTATAAAAGGATGGGGGGGGGGTGGGCTGGGGTGCAAAAGAGGGGTGGGAGGAGGTGTGAGAGGGAGAACCATGGTTGGAATGTAAAATGAAAGTAAACAATTAAAAAAAAATGGCAAAAGACTGAATTTAACCCAGAGCCTGAGTTACATCTGCCTTATAAGATGGGTGCATCTCTCACTTAGCTAGAAACCCTACACATAAATCACCTGAAGTAAATGTGCATAAAGAACTTGCACAATATCCAAGGTCATGGTACAGCAGAGAGGAAGTAGCAAAGTCTTCTCTTTATCTGCCCATCTGTCTGTCTGTGTGTCTATCATCTATTATTATCTATCATATCTATTTCTGATCTATCTTCATCATCTGTATTTATCATCTATCTTCTATTATTTATTAGTTTTACAGGGTTGAAGAGATGGTTAAGCAGATAAGAGCACTTTCTGTTCTCCCAGAAGATATAAAATTGGTTCCTAGCACCCATGTTGGGCAGTTCACAACTTCCTGTAATCCAAGCTTTAAGAGATTCCTTGTCTTCTTTAGGTCTACATGGCTGTATATGGTATATACATACACACAGAAACACATACATATAAGTAAATAATAAAAATATTTTAAAATATAAGTGCTATTGTCAGTATATGGTATGTCAGCACCGTGGTTGGAATTGTAAGGGTGTTGCATCCCTGTTGGAAGAACAAAAGCAGTGTAGGATATGGAGTTTTACACAGGAACATGCTCTCCTGACTAGTGATTGACTACCCTTGAATAAGGGAACTGGGTCCTCACGTTCACTGGAAATCTCCTGAAGCTGAGTCAAAGAGATGACACATTGCACTGCAGCAAATGGGAAGAGGCTCTTAGATGTACTCAGGAGAAAGGCTCTGTATCAAGCGAAGAGTGGAACATCCATCACCAGAGGGCACACCTTCACTACACTAATAAAGTAATACCAAAGAGAAGGACAAATCTTGACATCATTCATAGGATGCTAGGAGATGGGAGATAGATCCCTTGAAGAGCCAGTGGCCTGTCCCACTAGTGAAAGTTTAGATCCTGATGATTTGGAGAATGTGGTCTCATTCCCTTTCAGATAAATAACAGGTTACTGCATTCACTTTTAAGAGAGAGGCTTAGTGCTGAGGAAGTGGCTGGCATTTGAAAGCGAATTATTGCTTCAACCCATTTATCAGGTGACTCAAAATGCTTCCAGTCTTGAAAGTTTTCAGAACAAAATATCTATGCAGCAGGCTCAGTTGCAGTGCAATTGCTCTGCTGCTCCTAGCTTATGACTCAGCAAGGCAAATGGTGCTGGAGGAAGCCAGGGAGGATGAAGATGCTGTGGAAAGATCTAGTGAGCCTCAAGTCCAAGAATCAGTGCAGATTCTTGGGAGACTGAAACAGTGCTAAATCCTCTGTGGTAGAGAACTACTTACCATTGGAGGGCTCTATGATACAGATCCCATTCATGGCCTGGGTATTATCAAATCCATGAAGTCATAAGTCCATTATGTGTTCTACCAAGTCATCTTAAAACACAAATGGCTTACTGGAGATCACTATATTAGGTGGGAAAAAAAACCCAAAAATCTCAACTATATGAATGAATCAAGACTCCTATCTCATTTATCTCTCCAATTGCATTTTAACTTGTATACCAGTGGCTTTTAGGTGGTTTCCTCACATGAACAATTTACAGTAGAAGAAAGAGTTGAGTCTGGGCATGTCTACTATCACACTATCACATAGTGTGATAGCTGTATGAACCACCACTACCACACTATGGTCTCATTCATGGAGCCTCCGAGGAAAGAAACTTGGAGGACTCCTCCTTGGAGGCAATAGAAAGAGGATCTGTGAGTGTTGAACAGCTTGGCTTTTGGGAAGAGCCCTGAGGGAGGAAGCACAGACACTCCTATGTTTGAGGAAGAGGCATATATATGACCTCCTACAGTGTGAGTACCACCATACAACACTAACACCATGAGAGAGTGTGACAGTGAAAGATGGTGCCCAATGGGTAAGATGACCTTCCTGTGGATACCAGCCAACCTCTTTTCTTGGTGTTTAGTATCTGAGGCAATGAGCCTATGAATGGAGCAGCCAAAGTGTTGAGCATAGAGACCAGGTTGCAGTGCCCAACAAAGGCTGTCTGACATCATACTAAAGTTGGCAAAGCCCACTATTGCTAGCACAGCCTCCCACTGTCAAAGTTGAACAAGGGACTGTCTGTTTAGGATCAGCCAATCATGTGTCTATAAAAGACTCACTTTTCCCTGGTTGAGACAAATATTGTTTGCTTTCTCTGCCCTCAGTCTGTTCTAGCACCCACATCTGAAACTCAATGGACCAGTGTGAAGGCAGCCCTGAGCAGAAAGCCTATGTTAAGGTAAAGAAAATAAAGGATGGGTGTGTTTGACATGCTTCATGAGCAGAGTGAAGGGATGACTGGTTGAGAGTTAACATCAAGAGCTGTTCCACACTAATGTAATGCCTTGCAGCACTAGGAGCTGGCCCACGGGTGCATAAGCATTCAGCAAATGGCCAGCCTCCACTAATAGGAAATAGTCAAGTCAGGAACTTGTGATTCACTGGTAGAGCCTGTCTGAGCCCTACCTACTCTGTGCACATCTTAGGGTCCTCTGGAATAAATGTCTCAACAGAATTTGGAGAAGAGGCAAAAAGGTTGAGACGTGTTTGTGTATAGGATACATTACAGGAGCCACTGCACTTGAAAATATGAGTGATTCTTGGTCAGTTTTGATTTCTCACAATGGTTGTGTTTCTCCCAAGGTTTGTGTTTTAATGAATTAAATTGGCTAGGAGGACCCAGGGTTTCTTCTGCAATGGGAATAGCCATCTTAAGATCTGTGTTTTGATGTCTCTGGTGTGATTATAACTGCAAATGGCAGAATTGTCAAGTCGTGATCCTGATTTAGCAAGTAGGTGCTCAGAACCCTTGACAATGAGGCCCTTAAGAAGCAAATTAATTGTTCAATCTGGAGAAGGGGGCAGAGTAGAAGTTGTTGAGTACAGATTATGATCCAAGATGTGGGACAGCCATGGGCTATGTGCCTTATGCAACAAACACACTTTCTACATTTGTTGTTTTCAGAGTGTGATTGACAACCTATTTGAAGGCCTACTGTTGTACTTAACTCAGTGAAGTATATGTTCATCTGAGCTGTCCAAGCCGCTGACTGTAACCAACACTTGTGTCCAGCCTCATATACTTGCAGTCCTTTTAGTCCATCATCCCCATAGCAACCAATCCCCCCCCCCTTTATACATATCCTGAGGCTACTCCATCCTGATAGTGGTATGGACTGTTTCATTCTCTGTAAGGAAAGACACTTGATCCTATCTAGACTCCCTTCCGAGGGAAGAACGGGTTCTAGTGTAACCCTTTGTCAATGGGAGCATAAAGTCAGTGGAGGAATGGTTGCTTCTCTTGGATGAGACACATTCTACAGAGGCACCCCAGTGGTACTGAGTCCAGATGCTCACTGTGTGACCAGCTGGATAACTCAAAGTTCAATCTTTTTCATCCCGTGTTTCATGTTTGCGAGTTTGTCTCTCGATTCCCCAAGTTTACTTCCAGGAACAGACTTCTCATGTGCAAACTCCGCCTTAAACTTTGCTTTTGTGGAGCAGCTGGACAAGCCCAACACAAAGGATCCTAAAGCACAAGAAGGGCTATCTCTGTGCTGGGGCTTTAGGGTTGAGCAGAGGGAGGCTGTGGACAGAATGTTGAGGTTGTTGCTCAGTCTAAGCTGCCCTGGCTCGCATAGAGGTGAAGAGGAATCCAACAGCCCAGAGTTGGGGACACTGTCTTTTAGCCTCACAGTAATCCTATCATTTAGAAACCCTGCAACGTACTCATTTTACCTGAGAGGAAACTGGGCACAGAGCAGCTAGACTGCTTGACTGAATGACTGATTCTCTCTCTCTCTCTCTCTCTCTCTCTCTCTCTCTCTCTCTCTCTCTCTCTCTCTCTCTCTCTCTCTCACACACACACACTTGAACATGCAGTCATATACATTCACATACTCATAAACATAACCCCACTCCTACTCACACATGCTGCATTCATACATATAATCAACACCCAGGAACATACTCCCTCATCCGTGCACACTCAGACATGTTCGAATTCACACCCCCCCACACACAATCACACATGCACACACATGCATCCCCCTCCCCATACACACACACACACACACACACACACACACACACACACACAGGAAAAACAATGACATGAGAATGAAAGGGATTAGCTGACGGGGAGAGTTAGGAGGCAGCAACAGAGAAAGAAAATGACATGTAGCCCATCAGTTAAACACATAGACACTAATGCGATGCCTTTATGAAAAGAACCGTACAGGGTTTCTAGTACTAGGAGGAGGTCTGTGCCATGGTGTCCTTGGGTTTGTGGCAGTATCTCTGCTGGATTCCTGCTGTTCTGGGCCAGGACTAAGAGATTCCTTCTGTGCCGCTGCTGTGACTAAATCCTTTTGTGATGTTTTAAAAATCTCAGATTCAGTAAATCTTCTCCCTACATCTCTGGGCTTAGCATTTGTTTTCGGAGATTTGTTATTGAAAGTTTCTGGTAATGTGTGCTATGAAGTGAATAGTTTAGAGTAACAAAACTTTATTTGCTAGTAAGGCGCATGTTTCAGACATTTCAGTCATTAACATTGGCTTTTCCATTAGTTGCAGTTTGGCTTTGGTTTTTCTTGCGTGGGTATTCCCGTCTTTCTTTCTAATTTGTGCGCCTCCAGTTCAGAGGGTTTGGATTTTCCCTTGGTGTCAGTGGCGTTTCTGCAGGATGCATTCTTGTTTGTCCTATGCCCGGGTTAGAGCGGGCTTCTTCATTCACAGATGCCCCAACCATTGCCTCTACCTCATTCCATTGTTATCGACGTGAACATTTATGTCTTTGTTTGAATGATTTTAAAAGGAACTCTTGGAATGCATGGGGATTACAGTTTTGTCTTATCAGCAAAATGACGACGTCTCGGCAGCTTTCTCCTCCGTCTGGGGAATGGAGGTCGAATGACTGTCTGTAGCATTCTTCCCAGTCCAAGGGACAATTCTTTTTCTTGTTGGTGACTCTCATCTCTCAGAATGTTTCCGGTGATGGGGGAAAATACAGAGCTTCCTGTTCTTATTGTGTCCTGTGATTCCAGGGGGTCTCTCTGCTCACTTTCTTCGCTTGGGTCCCTGGTGATGTAGGCTGTTCCTTGCTAGATCTGATGGCTCTCCTCCGGCCAGTGAGTTCCTGAAACCTGTGCGCCAGGTCTGCTGAGTCCTTCTCCGGTCACCCTGCCACCTGAGAGGACCCTCCCCCCAGGACAGCAGCCCGGAAAGCGCCTCAGGAGAAGTGGTGTTTCGTGGGACTCTGGCACTTCCAGTTGATGTGCTGCCAATGCGCCCTTCAGGATGTGAAGCCAGTGCCTGTAGGTGTGTGACAAGCAGCTGCGTGGGATCCAAGTCAAGAAATGTGCCGAGTCAGGCCTTCCTCACCGACAGCAGCCACACCCAAAGTGGGACGCTTCTGTTGCCTTCTGTGATCTGTCACCCTATCTTGGTTATCCACCTGTCCAGACACAGCTCTTCCCCTTAGGCACAGAAAGCCTGGCTTTCCTCATGGAGTGAAAGCTTCTTAGGTTTTCCTTACAGTGGCATTTATGGGGTTGTCCCCCTCTAATCCCAGTTCGGGGCAGCATTAGACCCGCTATAATTCCTGCCATTATTCCAATAGATGCTGAAGGAAAAGAAATCCCGTTTGCCATCCTGGACACAGGGAGTGTTGGGAATCTTCACTGGAACAGGTCTTGCTCGAATTAGAAGGAGGCTGTGAATGGACTGCAGACACATCTCCACTGTCGTCTTCTCTGCCACATTTTACATTTGGCAAGTCTTGTTCTTGTACAAGTTTGCCAGGAAATGACATTTCCAGGGATCTCTGGCAGTTTCCTGAGAATAACTGACTGAATCGGCCTTTTGCAGAACGAAAAGTCCTAAGGGTTACAAACATCCGTGGGCAGGACGCAGCTGACACAGGCTGCTGGGCAGGTCAGTCTATCAGCGTGAGAGTGGTCCTCCTGCTTCTGCGGCAATGATAGCATTGATGTAAGGGTCACCGTGGTTATGTGGCCTCAGGGATCTTTACTCTTCACAGGTTACTGCTCTCAGCTTTGTCACATTTGGCGCACAGCATCCAACGAGCAGCAGAGAGCCAGTGTTCTCGCTAACGTTGATGCTTTTTCCTAACGCAAAAAAATGTTACCCCAGGGATTTCCTCCGAGATGCTGTGTGTGCTGGTTCAAAGGTATTTGAAACTGATCCTCTAGCCAAGAGGGACTTCTAGAAGTACTCTGTCTCTTAAATAGCAGCACTCAGGGGCTTTGGGGCTCAACTGTAGGAAACTCTCGGAATCTTATAGGTCATGCAGATTACAGAGTGGAGACAGACACAAGATGCAAAGTTGTCGATTGCATTTATCACCGGCCCAGAAGGAATGGTTGGCCTCATAGAGCACACTTTGGCTTTTAATTCTATACAATTTACCCTGTGCCCAAACGGAGATCATTTCTCCACTGCAGAATTCGGGAATACCAGTGGCATCTTTCTCTCTTGATTTCTGTGATGTCACCTTTTGCTTCTCTTTGAAAATGTTTAGTCCTGAGAACATACTTTGGGGATTTTCCTCCCTCTACACCATTTTAAAAGGTAAAGGATATAAAGACTGTGTGAAAGAGAGAATAGTCCAGACTGAGGGCCAGAAGATATGCATAACATCACTGGGGTCAGGAGGCGTTTTAGGAAGTCTAACTCCTTTCATCTGCTAGTGGGTCTCAATAAAATGTTAGTTGTCACAAATTTTCAGTACCATCCATAAACTGGAAGAGTTTTGCATTTTAACTTTTCTTACTTATCTCTTACCCTAGAAAGTGATAAGTGTGCGTGAACGGTTGCAGACAGGGAGATGAGTAAGCAGGGCGTAAAGCAGATTGGTTGGATTGAGCCAGAGCAAAGGATGTCAGGAGGCAGGAGGAAAGAGCCAATTAGAAGGATCAGAGTCTGGGATGAAAGAAGGGGGAAAAGGCAATCGAAGTTTATGCCCAGGTGACATGAGGGGAATGTAAGACAGCTCGGTGTTAGGCCAGTGTTGCAGATGGCAGAACTCCGTGCTACTACTTATGACGATTTGGAGTTAGAGAGTCCATTACCTATAGCCCTGACTGTAAACCCTGCCCACGTGTAGGTAAGTGGGGTAAGTCTTTCTTCATGATGCCATGGAGAGTTGAGAGCAGAGGTAGGGGAATGGCTGACTAGAGATCATGCAAAATATGGGCTCAGGAGGACTGGAGACCGACACTTCCACTTAGACCATCTGGCCTCTAGAATCCTGTAGGAACAGTGAGCACATTGTTGTATCTTTATTCCTGTGACCTAGGAAGACAGCAGCCAAACTGCCCAGCGTAGCAGTGTGGTTAAAATCCTCAGATCTAGGGTTCTTCTTGGGACTTAGAATTTGCCCCTGCATTTACCAGTAGACAAATGATCACAAGTTACTCTGTAAAGCGAGTCCCTTCATCTATAAATTACATCTCTTTTAACAGGTTTATAGGAATGCATGAAAGGCTTTTATGAAGAACATGCATAAAATATTTAGCACAGGGCCTGCTATACATTTTATCCTGAATAATAGCTTAACTGATAATAAAACACTTACAAAATATACTATGTGTGAATCCAGAAGTTGCAGAGTTATGGATAGCATTTTCCATGTATAGTGAGTAATTAACTCTATCCCGAGAAAGGGAAGGTCCTCAACCCTGACTGTTTGGAAGTACCTTCCAAATCTTTGGGCTATCCTGAGCGTCAGCAATGTCTACGTTATTTGTGAAGCCTCCTTGGCGATACCTGCTAGCATGTGCTATGTAGATGACTAGTGTTTGGACATCCCTGTAGGCTGTTACTCAGTCAATCATGCAAAGACAGTAAAGTCAGGGAAACTTCCTTAGCTGTTAATTTTCAGTGTGTACATTGAGGTATGCAGGTACGAGGCATCAGGGGAGTGAAGCCTGGGGACATAGAAGCTCTGTGTGCCCATCTTGTCCTCCAATGCTACCGCGTGTGCCATTTGACTGGCTCTAATTTGCATATTGTAATACTAAGTATAGCACTTCTTGAGTTCTGTGAGTCACCCTAGCAGATTACCAGACATGAAGGCAAATGTCTGAAGCGGGGTGTCCTTGGCAACGGGGACCCTGCAGCAAGTGTTGGGCAGATGGGTGCCTTTGCGCCTGAGTCTGGCTGACTCTGCCACCTGTTGATCCCAGGCACAACCTTTAATTAAAGCAGCTGCAATATTAATCAGAACTGCCCTTGAGGAAAAAAAAATACATTTACTTCCATGCTTTTCTTGAATTTCCATGCTCAAAATCTTCCTCAAAGTGGCCCCCCATCTGCTGTTTTGTCCCCTATGTATTCTAAAATCACACTGTGTTTCTAGGGACTTGGACGTCTACAACTTCTTCAAGGATACTATGGTCACTTAAATTTGCACATATAATATATGTATAGTTCTCTACTCCTGGGGTACTCACGTGGTTGGATTAAGGACAGCAGCTATGTATTTAATAGTGGGGAGTGAAAGGCTGTTGATGTTATCTAGACAAGGCACATGCACATAGAGGGTAGCAGTTTGTTTTATTCCCTTGACCTTTGGGACACCCCCCTCTACTATCTATCTATCTATCTATCTATCTATCTATCTATCTATCTATCTATCATCTATCTATCTATCGTCATCTATCTATCTATCTATCATCTATCTATCTATCATCTATCTATCTATCTATCTATCTATCTATCTATCTATCTATCTATGTATCTATCTATTATCTATCTATCTATCATCTATCTATCTATCTATCTATCTATCTATCTATCTATTATCTATCATCTATCTATCTATCTATCTATCATCTATCTGTCTGTCTGTCTATCTATCTATCATCTATCTATCATCTATCTATCTGTCTGTCTGTCTCTCTATCATCTATCTATCTATCATCTATCTATATCTACCTATCTATCATCTATCTATCTATCATCTATCTATCTATCTATCTATCTATCTATCTATCTATCTATCTATATCATCTATCATCTATCTATCATCTATCTATCTATCTGTCTGTCTATCTATCATCTATCAATCATCTATCTATCTATCATCTATCTATCATCTATCTATCCATCATCTATCTGTCTGTCTGTCTATCTGTCTGTCTGTCTGTCTGTCTGTCTATCTATCTATCATTTATCTATCTATCAATCATCTGTCTATCTATCTATCTATCATCTATCTGTCTATCTATCTATCTATCTATCTATCTATCTATCTATCTATCTATCTGTATCTATGTATGCTCCTGTGTTCTTATCCATTTCTAAAAGAATGCAACATTCAGGGTTTAGTCTGCCGTCAAGCTTGTATTTCCTGGTACCTCTGACTTTATTTTCCAGCCTTCTTTGCAATGAGATTTGAGCTACATATTTGAAAGTCTTCAGCTATTATGCGCAGCCTTAAAGTTCTATTTTCATACATGTGAGAAGTGTCCGTGTTGTAGAGGGCCTACAATACAGAAGGAAGTGCCTGGTGGCATGTGTGTTCAAGCATTTGTATGGGGCAAAGGCCAACACTTTTTCTGACGTGTCATGTAATATAAGGGAGGAATATACAGTTGTTTTACACTGGGTAGATCACTTTTTCTTGATCACAAATTGTGCCTTGTGTTTGGTCAGCTAAGACCCAATATCTGTCTGTGACTGGAAATGTGGTTACTGGATGTGGGGGGGGGGTGGATAAGAAGTAGGAATGAACTTCCTGTATTGTGATCACATGTCAGACATTTTGTCACAGCATTTGAGAAACATCATTTTAGAGTTCCAGTTTCACAATGTATACTTGGAAAACCAACTGACCCAGAGAGATATTTCTCAGACTTGTCTTCTTTTATATTTTTAATTAATTAATTAATTAAGGTTTTTCTAGAGGTTTGTCTCTGTGTAGCTTTGGAGCCTATCCTAGAACTAGCTCTTGCAGACGAGGCTGGCCTCAAACTTACAGAGGGTCAGCCTGCCTCTGTTTCCCAAGTGCTGGGATTAAAGGCATGCACTACCACTGCCTGGTTCAGACTTCGTTTTATGAGAGTGTGGTGTGGAGGATTCATTGTATGGAAACTGTCCTGTATGTTGTGGGATTTGTGCTTATCTTTATCTACCAGTTGCTACTAACGCCCTCTTTCCCCTTGAATGTCTTACATAGATCTTTACCTCTGGGTACCACATTCCCTTGTTTAGACCCATGGGCACAGAAAAAAGAATGCTTGGCTGGTAATTGGAAGTCCAGCCTTGAGTCTTATTACTGCTGCTAACTCTTCAATTGTGGCAATAATGTTTTATGACTTATAAGGAATTGCACTTGCCTAAGTTAAGTTCTTCAAATTGGATTCTGTACAGAAAATACTTTCAGTAGGGAAAAATCACCTACTTTATGTTTTTCTTATGACCTAATGACTTTGGAAGAATGACCCTTACTTTGTTTGAAATAACCCAGGCAACTAGAAAGAAATGACTGATGATGTAGGGGTCACATATTTATGGGTGATACACTCACTTTGGGTGTGTCCTCTCCCTGATGTTTCATGCCCTCTTATTGAGGTCAGTATTGGAACTTGCTTTCGAATCCCTTCCTCCCCTGTCTATTGCCTTGGGAGGTCATTAGAATCATCACATTTGCAAGCACCAGGTTTTTATCATTGAATCTCCCATGCCTCTGTGAGCCAGGCATTTTTTGCTCAAACGTCCCCCACTCTAAAAGCACCAAACAAAACCGCATCGCCTTCAGCTTTTGCTCCCAGCCACGTTCAGAGGCTGGAGAGTCACGTGTTCACCAGATTAAAGGCTATGATAGCAAAAGCTGATGCTGTCTCACACTTTCCTTGAGAACTGCATCTCGTCAGTTTCACCCATTTGCACTGGGCGCCGTCCTGGTCCTCAGCCCTCTGTCGACACTTGGTGTTCATTCTCTCTAATTTCTGCCACTTCAGCGGGTATACACTGGCATTTCAAAATGGTGTTTAACAAGGCGTCCTCAGAGATGGGATGTCTAACCAGAAGAAAAGCCTCGTTTCCTTTGTGACGCAAGGCCTTGGAGGAGCACTGATGCAGCCTCGTTTATTAGGGCCTCACGGCAGCACCGGACATTCTGACCACCCTGGTGGTGCACGCAGCACTTCCAGCTATCCGATAATTAAGTTTCACTTTTCAGAGGAAGGAACAGATTTCAGAAACCCTTAATAATTTACCCCGTCTCATATTTATGAGGACTTGGCTTGTGTCACACCATGTAGGTGGCTGTGGATTTCTTCCAGCATTGGCACTGGCATTAAAAATCATCTATGCCCTTTTCGGAGAGAGAATGCATGCAGAGGCTGGGGTTGGGAGAGAGAAGACTAAGTTAAAGTAATTCCTAAGGCTATTCTGGGATTTCTGTGGGAAAGAGAGGCATGGAACACGACCCTCCATTCTGATGTGATCACAAGGCTCCGGATGCTCCGGGAGCATTTCGGTTGCAACTGCGCATGCTCCAGAGCTCGCATTCGTATGCACAGCCCATCCCTCCTTCGCACTTGCTCCCACAGAACCTCCTGTCTGTAGTCTTTCTCCACTCAGCCACATACACAGACAGAAGACAGACAGTGCCCGCATTTCCAGGCTGTACGGCTGGTTCTAGGAGCACTTCGGTGACGTATTCGAGGTCACAGAATGGTTGGAACCAGAACAAGAATTCAAGCTTAGGGCTGCTAGCTGCAGCCGCATTTCCTGATTTCCTCCATGCCAGGACAAGGTTTGACTACTCCGAAATCTTCTGTGCTTCTGAATCTGGCATTGGGTGTGTGGACGATGCAAGGAGTGATGCTTTACTAATGACAGCATTGTCAGCAGAGGGATTTCTGAATGCTTGCTACGAGAATGGTACCAATCTGAACCTTTAGGCCCCCACACCTTAGTGATAAAGAGATGGCTGCTGTCACTGTGGATGAGATGGTGCACACCAGGTTTCCTTGCACAGGGTCACTGACCCGGAAACCCAGGATGCTTAGCTCCTGGGTCACTGTGTTCACTTCACAGCCTTCCTTTCCGTGAAGCAAGCCGCCTGAGTGCATGATTTTAACAGTGAGTCCCATGAAGTCTCAGATTCACAGTCATGAAAACAATCTCCGTAGCTCACCATAGCCAACAGGGCTCCATCATGACCCTCCTGACTCTCCCTTCTTCCCCCATGCAGGACACTGGTGTCTTCGGCACCTCCAGGGCCCAGCTCACCCCTCCCTGGGATCTCTGTCCCAGGACTCCCCATGCTGCTGCTTTCTGAGGGCGCCGCAGCTTCTCTGGTCTCCTCTGTGCTTGCAAATGGGAGGAATCACTTTGCAAGCATTGGTTTTCCTCTGTCCCTTCTATTTCCTCTGCCCTGGAATATACAATCTATGGATTTTCTGTGTTAGATGGCACTCTAAGCGCCTCTGGCAAGAGGGAAGTGATTCTACCAACTTTGCTAGCAGGATGTGCTAACCTTAGGGACTGCATTCTTCTTAGAGCAACTATGCAATGTCCGTTGATGTGCATTAAGCCCCCTTCTAATCTGCTGTGTTTATCAAACGTTGTATGCTCCTATGGGTTTCATGCAAACTGGGTGTTTGAAACTTCCACATAAATGACGTTGTGTGATACCCACCTAGTTGTACCAAATTGTTTGTGCCATCCGATAAAGGACATGGATTCTGTTCTCACATCACGACTCAGTGTATTCGCGTTTGCGTTCATGGCATTTATTTTACCGGCCTGACAGGTGTCTTATACGGTTCATTGTTGTTTTATCTCGCACTTCCCAGATTATTCTAATGTCTTCTCCCTAGTAATAAGCCATTCATGTTCTTTCCTTCTGATTACTTATTGATAAATTTGCCTGGTTTTCTCCTGTGTTGTCTTTCTATTTCTTATTGGTGTGAAGAAAGAAATTCATTATGAACTGTATAAAGATGGTCTATGGCTTGATCACATTATATAGCTATCATCTCAGTCTGCAGTTTTCTTCCCAATTAAGTTACACTTCGTTTTAATCTAAATTTAATGTTATCTTTTTCTTCATGTTTTAATTTCTTTCTACATAAATTAGGGAAATTACCCCAATGTTATATATAACTTTTTTCTCTCCTTTATCTCACTTTGAAGTTTACTTCATAAGGCTTTAATTTTATGTTATTTAAATATTTTTGTTAGGACATAGTCATTACACCAATTAATGGATCTCATTGTGACAAAGAAATTAGACCTTTGAAGATCACTAATATTTTCATTACTTTTAAAATGTAGCATAAAATAATGGGTTTCGTAAATGCATTTTACACATACTTTGTTCTTCTTGATCCCTTTTCCGTACTACCTCACCAGAGCCCCACCATCTTCTTGCTGGGGGTTCCTCATTACTCTTTGCGCCTTTTTACTTGTCTCTTAGAATTCCCATTTGCTTTCTGTCATATGTATGGCAATGTTCCCTTGATATCTCCTCTTCCCATCTCACAGTCTCTATTCTAACCCTGTGACCTGTGTTCCCACTCCTGAACACATATTCATCTCATTTTAAGTAGAGAAAAGATGCAGCTCCTGTCTTTCTGGGCCTTGCTCACTTAACACAGGGATTTCCAATTCTGTTGTTCTTCAAATGTCATGATTTCAGTTTCCTTTATATTTTCTTTATAATCAATCTGTTGTCCCACTACAGACATCAGTGTGGAGATTTCTCAAAAGACAGAACTACTGTATGACATAGTGTACTGGCTGGCTTTGTATGTCAACTTGACGCAAGCTAGAGTCACCAGAGGAAGGAGCCTCAGCTGAGGAAATGCCTCAATGAGATCTAGATGTAAGGCGTTTTCTCAATTAGTGATCAGCGGGAGAGGGGCCAGCCCATGGTGGTGGGGTCATCCTGGTGCTGGATTCTGTAAAGGTGCACTGAGCAAGCCAGGAGAAGCAAGGCAGGAATCAGGTCTGCATGAGCTTCTGCCTCCAAGATCATGCCCTGTTTGAGTTCCTGTCCTGACTTCCTTCAGTGATGAGTGGCAATGTAAGCCAAACAAATCCTTTCCTCCCCAGCCAGCCCTTTGGCCATGGTGTTTTGTAGCAGCAATAGAAACCCTAGCTAAGACAACCTAGCTACTCTTCCTTGGGTCTTCCGCTAAGCTAACCACAGAGACATGCGTCCATGTTTGTTATTATACCATTCATAGTATCTGGGAAGTGGAACAAGAATAAAGCCTATGATATTGTCTTTAGTTTCTTTCTAGATTCCATGTATGGAAGAATACATGCTCATCATTTACTTTTCTCATCTCTGTAACCAAATCCCTAATGAGAAGCATTTTAAGGAAGGAGGGGCAGGATATGGTTCATGCATTAATAGGTAGCATGGTCAAGCATAGCAGGTAAGGCGGTGCTGAAGGAGTGCAGCGATCAGGATGACCCAGAGCTATAGTGGCGAGGGAACAGAGCAGTAAGAGTGTGGAGCAAGAATATCAGACACAAGGGCAATTGCCCAGCACTTCATTTCCCAATGAATTACTCCATCTCCTGAATATTTCTGCATTGTCTTTGAAACACTGTGGATCCAATGGACCAAACACATGAGCCTATGGAGGACATTTCAAATTCCAACCACAATCTGATTGATCTGACTTATTTCATCCAATAGAACATTTTGCTGCATTTTCATTTACTTCTTTCCTCCTTTAGGTTATTATTTTAGTTGAGTTATAGCTAGAATTAGATACATAAGCCCAAGTTCTACAGTTGTATGGCTATGTATGTATGTATGTATGTATGTATGTATGTATGTGTGTGTATGTATATGTACATGTATATATGGCTGGATATATACATGTACAGCTGGATATATACATGTACATATACATACACATATATCTATAGCTATATCTATCTATCTATCTATCTATCTATCTATCTATCTATCTATCTATCTGGGCAGTGATGGTATACACTTTTAATCCCAGAAATCAGGAGGCAGAGGTAGGAGAATCTCTGAGTTTCAGGCCACCCTGATCTACAGAGCGAGTTCCAGGACAGTCAAGACTGCACAGAGAACCCTGTCTTTAAAACCCCCCAAAATGGAAAATTAAATATAAATAATATGTACTGCATTAGAGAAAATTACATGGTACGGTACATCAATTATATTTGATGACTCTCAAACCAGTGCCTCAGTCAACACAACCTTCTCAAAATAACCAATACTCAAATTTCTTTAATCTTGTTAGTTGTAGCTAATTTTTTACTTTATATTTATTTGGAATTGTAACATATATTCTCTCTGTATATGATCCTTCCTATTTGTATTATGTATCATGTCTGTGAGAATAAGCTTCACTCATTCATATACATCAATGGTTTGTTTTTCTTGCTGTATGTATAAATATAACACCATTCACTTTGTTACTCTGTGTTGTCGGGCAAATTGGTTGTTCCCAATTTGCATGTAAGGAGTGAAGCTGCCATGAGCAATTTCCTGCTTATCATTTGATGTTATTGTTGCTCATTTCTGTTATGTAAATATCACATAGTGGAATTCTCAATTTAGGCCAGGCTTCAGAGAGACTGCCCAAACTATCTCCAAAGAACTGCAAAGGCCCCAGGATTTATATTATTGTGCTAGAGTTTCATCTACAAGGCTACTGGATTGGTGACAAAGGGAAGTTTTAAAGTAGTAGCAATACTGTTAGTATCAGCATTATTTTTGCTTAGTCTCTGATTCCTAATTTCTATATGGGTATATGAAGAGTGTGGATATCCGAGACATCACAGGGATTGTTGCTGCATGAATGGAATTGTGAGTATGGCAATCATGGTTTATTGATGGTAGACGATAAGCATGTCTTCCCCTTCCTTTGGAAGGAAACATTATTTCCAAGGTTGGTTACCATATAAACTTCCTGGAGGGGATGGTTTGGAACAAAAATGTATCAGAGTCTCACTTGTAATATAGAAAAGAGAGAGACCCCATGGAGAACATTGATTGAAGGGCAGTTCCTCGATAATTGTATCAACTCCGGTTTCCCAGTCATGCAATGCCATTTTTGGCACTTGATCTTGACAGTCTTTTGAAGAATATCTGTTTTGTGGGTAGATTGCCTATATTTACAATTATAACACCTTATACTACTTTTACTCCATGTGTTTAGAATAATTCTAAAGCAGATAATATATGCTAAGACCACGTTATATTGTTTAACACATTCAAACGTTTTACAAGCTGGCAACTTGAAAGAGTGATGGGGGTGTGGCAGAAGAGGCTCTCCTTGACTGCTAATATGAGTTCAGGACTCTGCAAAGTCCACGAAGGCCAGTGCCCGATATATGCCGTGATAATGAAGGTCAATGGAGTCCCTTTCAATGTAGCATCACCACTCTTAGAACCACTACATTGGTGAACAGAAGCAAGGACAGCGAGCATTTTCCCAGATTTAAATGATACATCTAATTCTAGTCCTTCAACATTAGGCATGCCATGGGTAATAAGATATTTCTAACCCTATTTCCTTTAAGAATAATATTTATGAAGTAAGGACAAGGTTTATGTTTAGTTTGTTGAGATGGTTAAGATGAAGATTGAATGGTTAATTCTGTTGAGTAAGTTTCTACTTCTGCTAAAAGGTAAACATAAGATTTTGGTCTTGTCATTTGTAAAGTGATGGGTTTTAGTGACACATTTTTGTAATATTTAGCCATCCTTTCTTTCCTGTGAGAAATCCTATGATTTGGTTTCAAGAAACTAATCGCTTGAATCTGTCACTGATATGCACCTTTAAAAAAATACTGAAAAGTGAGATCTGGTATCATTTGTTCCTTACATAGTTTTATCATTTTTAGGGCTGCTAAATTGTAAAGTGAGTTGTGAGAAGTCCCCCAAGTTTTGTGCTTTTGGGTTATATTCTAAAGGAGAAAATACATTTTGGTGAAGCCATCTATCTCCAACTAAGCAATTAAGAGCCATCAATGATTCAAATAAAGTAATTCATAAGATATTGTCTATTCACACCATATAAGGCTGTATGTTAAGACTACATAGAATTCACAGTGAGAATTGTATCTCCCATTTAAAACAAGTATTTTCCACGACACAGAAGTTTCCAGAATGCCATCAGATAACCATTCTCAGTGTTTATTTCACTTTTTGACTGATTATCTGTGCCAGAAATTCTCAGCTCCTCTGACATCGGCATCACTCTCATCTGCTTAATATGTCTATATTGCAAGATCTCTGGCAGCCAAGGGCGTCTTCATCTTGCAGTATTTTGGCAACTTTGGGGTGATTTTGAGTGTGAAATTGAGAGTAGCTGTCCTGCATGGAAGGTTAATGATGAATTAGGAACAGATGCTGGGTAATTTGCTGTACAGAAGCCATTCTGCATGCTGGTGGTTACTATTCTTTTTGCTCGTAGTATAGCTATAATCGCCTTTACAGTGACAAGAGCACTCCATCACTACAGGACTTTGTCTCTGGGTACATAGTTGCAATAGTGTTCTCATAATCACCTTTGATACTAACAGTTAATTCACTAAGTTCTGTTGGGGGGGGTTGACATTCACAATAGATACTTAATTACCATGGAGAAAAATGATCACTATAAAGACTTGAATTATTTCACACCATTGATCTAAAGTTCTTGAATGTATCCATTCCTTTTACCTTTAATGTTGCTTTATGAATGACCTACTAGCTCCAGCTACAATGTATAACATCAGATTGTATGTTCCTGCACCAGGTAAAGGGCAATTCTATCATCATTATTACTTTTACAAGTACTGGGGGGCAGGACCAAAGCATCCAAGGTAGAGACTCCAGTATATGAAGAATGTCAGTGATTGGAGGAGAGATGCAATTTGATGATCCTTCAAGTCTAGCGGGGTCTGACATGCATGATTAGGGACAAATGTTGTTCTTGGTATTCTTACTTCCACAAATAAGCCATCTGTTCTTCATGCCCGAGGGGCTAGAAGTTACTTGTATTATATTGAAAGTATTAGCGACTGGCACTTTCCTGATGGGGAGGGTTTTGTTTGTTTGCTTGTTTGATTTTTTCTCATACCTGTTAGCCATTAGTGCACATTTCCTTCTGACATATACTTATTCAAGTGCATGCTCTGTTTTTGGACCATGTTGTCTTCTTTTTATTGAGTGGTAAGGGATGCCAGATCTTGGGTATAAACTTCTGCACAGATAGGTTGTTGGCAGATATTTTTCCCAATATGGAGGTTGTGTTTCACTCTGCTCATCACTTGATTTTTTTCCTGTGCAGAAGCTATTTCATTTGCTATGGTAGCACTTGTCCCTTTCCTACTTGGTTGTTTGAGCTTCTGGTAGCATAGCCAAGATATCACTGCCTAAAACAAAGCTTTGAAGCCTGCCCTGTGTTTTCTTCAAAAGTTTTATAGATTCACATCTTATATTTAAATTCTTAGTCACTTTTGAGTTCATGTATGGTATGAATTTTGAGTTACTCATAATGTACGTGTGAGATAAAGGTTCAGTGTCATCCTTGTGCATATGTATAGCCAGTTTTTTCATGATAATCTCTCCCCAAAGTCCCCCTTTTTCTACTCTGTGCTCTTGACATCTTTATTAAGGACCAGTTGACTGTAAGTACTTAGGTTTGTGTCTGGGATTGCCTCTCTTCTCACTGGTTGACATATCAGCTTTCATTTCCAGGACCACAGTGTTTTGATTACAACAAATCTGTAGCATGTTTTGAAATTGGGAAGCCTGTGTATGCAGAACACTGCACATAGATGTTTTGTAGCTTTGTTCATAATTGTAAACACTTAGGTGTCTTCAGCATGTTGATGGATACATTTTTTGAGACGATGGAGTGATATTAAGAAATGAACTATAAATCAATGAAATGACATGGAGGAAAATATAGCACATATTAAGTTTGTGAAATTATGCACGATGCCATGATAAAAAGAGAATGTATAGAGGCCACTAAAGGGTTAGTGCTTGCCACAAGTGAGAAGGGAGAGACAAATGAACACGTAGCACACAGAAGGTTTTAAAGCGGTGAAAATTCCTCTGCGTTAAGTGCTGCCATGTGGATACATTAGTCCAAATTTGTAAATGATAAAGCACTAAGAAAGAAAGTGAACCATAACTCAAGTTAAGATATTTGGGCAATAATGATATATCAGTTTAGGCTCATCTAACAAGTGAAACTTTCTCATAAGGAACTGGAAAGGGGGAGGGGCTGTGTGTGTATGTAGAGAATATGTGGCGACCTAGTCCCTTCCTTTAAAGTCTGCTGTGAATATGAGAACTGCTCTAAAAATAAAATCTCCTAAAATGTGCTCGAAAAACAGTAGAGGAGACAGAATCTTTGTATATGTATGGAGGGTATATAAAGTGGTGCAGGCACTGTGGAAAACAGAAGTTTCACTAAAAATTAAAAACATACATAATTTATGCTTCAGTAATCCCATTTCTGTGTATATACCTACAGAATATCAGTGCTCACATGTTCATTGCAAGATTCACAACAGACAAATAGAAATGTTTTAAGGAGCTTGGTAGAGAAGCTAGTATGACACACACAAGCACACACATGCTCATTCATACACACACACACACACACACACACACACACACACACACACACATCTACCTCTGAATTATCAATACTTTCACTCATCTTGGCATTTTCTGCTTGTGGTGTCTCTTGTCCTATTTTGTAAATGACAAAACATGAGGATGCTACTTCAAGCATCCCATAGTTCATTGCTTTCGCAGATAATTGTGAAGAAATGTGAACCTGATGCAGCTTTAGCCTGTCTAAATTTAGCTTTAAAGACACAGAAGGTAATTTGACAGCTTATCAGTTTGTAAACTACAAAATTAAAAGGTACTATTATATTTCGTTTCTGGGCAAAATAAAAATGGTGATAGCTAGAGAAACTAGTTAAAATTCCCTCCTGCCTGAAACCACATGTTCCATGAAACTTCTCTGAGGAAGACTGGAATGAGGACAAGCCAGAAGCATTGGTTTTGTTGGCAAAGGAATCTGGATGTAGTCTTTTGGGGAAGCTCCAAATAGGCATGGATACTGTTATCTACTTGTATTCTTTAGTTAACTCATCACTGTGAAACAACTTGACAGATACAACTTAAGAAAGCAATGCTTTATCGTGGGTTATGATCACAGGAAATACTAGTCTACCATGTTGAAGGCCGTGGTGGCAGGAGCTTTTTATATGTCTACAACAGCCAAAAGCAGCAGTTATATCTGGGCTATCGTCTTCAGTATTCACTTTCCAGAAATCAACCAGCTAGGACCTGACTTCTACATGTTCCAAAACATCCCGAAACAGAGTTATTGTCTAGAGCCATGGGGACCATTTTACATTTGCACTATAATGTTCCATTCTGGTCCTCACGTTCATGAGCATCTTATGATGCAAAATATATATATATATACTCATCTTCCTCATAGTCATAAAAGTCCCAACACTGCTCAGAAGTCCAATGTTCACAATTTGCTTCCACTCAACATGGACTGTTAACTATAAAGACCATATAAAATAGAAAAATAAATTTACAAATTTCACTATAGTATGGTATACCTTTTGCATCCCCATCCTAAAAGCAGGAAGAGGATAACAGCAGAGAAGAGTGGACTCAGGCAATGTAAAACTCAGTAGGGAAAACATCAACAGCTACAGCTCCTCACCCAGCGTCTAAGCCTCGTGACATGGCATGATATGGACTCCAGTGGGCTCAGGTCATGCTCCCCTTAACCCTCTTAGACATGGCGTACATGGCTTCTACAATGGTTTGGCTTTACTTGATGCCTGCAATTGTCCTTAATAGGTGTACCTGGTGTCACTAAAATCCCCAAGTATTTACCTTAAGCAGCCTCACAACATTGTCCTCTCAGAGACTCTCAGGCTATTGTGTTTTGCTTGGAATGTTGGCACAGGATTATATGACTCTGTAACTATTGCACCCTGCGTGTTTAGAAAGCCAGTGCCGTGTAGATGATGCCAAGTTTTGTTTTCAGCTCGACATGCAACCTGCCTCCATGAACAACATTGGCCTCTGATTGCCTTAGTGGCTTCTCTGCAAGAACCATTGCCTTAGGCAGCTATTTATAGGGGACCCTGGTGTGTCCATCTTTTCAGGACTCTACTTTCAAATGAGTTTGCATCGTTTATAGTCTGAAGCCTTTGCTGGCTACGGTTCTACCATTAAAGAACTTTCCCATCATCCCAGGGTAAACTGCTTCGCTCATTTTTATCATTTCAACAGTTGTAGCAGATCCATCTGGAACTGTCTTGCCCACAACTTTAACCACATACATGTTACTTCAAACATCAAATTGTACATTTGTAAAACATCATCTACTTCACTCCCCCACCTTGTATGTGTGTGTGTCAGTCAGTCTGTCTGTCTGCCACTGTATATCTGGCTAAAGATAGTGAATAGAAAGCATTTAGTGTTTGGAATGCTATATTGTCTTGAAATTTCATTCGCCAAATTAATTGTCTATTGCCTTTGAATTTAGACTTAGTCAAAATTTAAGGACAAGGAAGAAAACAGCCTTCTCTTTCTCTTCCCCCCCCCTCCAAATCTGTCTTGCTGGGTCTTCGTGGAAGGGGAAGCAGTGGGGGATGGGAAGTGGAGCCGGTGAGGGGAGGAAGGAGAAAAAAGCTGCAGTAGGTATGTAAAATAAATGAAAATAATATTATTTAAATAAAAAAAAATACCTTCTGTCATTTGGCTTTCCTGTTATCTCACTGGGACGTCTTCCTGCTCCCTGTTTATAGAATTTAGTTTGCTACACAGCTGGCAACTCTTCTGTATTTTCCCCACAAACCAATTCTTAAAGCTTGCAAACTACAAGGTCAGGTTTCCAACGACAGACCCACTTCTGGCATCCATCTTGTGTCTTTTTTACTTGCTCACCACAGTATGAAACATCCACAGTATGAAACATCGGGTTTCCTGGCCCATTAGTCTGTCACTGTTGAGAAGGCATGACAGCCTAAGTGTTCACTGCAGTCTGCTACATCTTAGCAGCAGATAAGCAGAGAAGTTAGGCTAGAAATTGGGTTATGGCCCTCAAAGCATGCCTTCCAGACACTCACCTCCTCCCTCTTCGTAGGCCCCACTGGCTAAAGGTTGCACTCTTCTAGAACCGTGCTGCCATCTTGGGAACAAACGTTCCCATGCATGACCCCGTGGACATATTTTGCACTGGGACACATGTTCCCATGCATGACCCCGTGGGCATATTTTGCACTGGGACACATGTTCACATACATGAACCCATGGGCATGTTTTGCACCCTTGAATGCATGGAGGAGTTGTTGCTTTTCTAAACTGACTGGGAAAGATGAGGAAGATGGTCATACAACGGCTTGTCCTTAGACCACTAAAATATGTTTGCAATAAGCAGAAGCACTTTCATCACTTTTTCTTTAATTTGTTTTTCTTTAAAATTGTGTTTTTCATTTTTACATACCAACCCCAGTTCCCCTCCCTGCCCTTCTCCTACCTCCCTGCCACCCCGGCTAGTTTTATGATTTTATGCATTGATACCTTTCCGTCTCTGTAATGTAGGACTAGAAGTAGTCCTCGTGGTGGCTAACCTTGATTTCAGATGTGCTGAGGAGGCCTCGAGAGCCGGCGGATCATTGTTTTGAGTGTGAAGATACTCCCGGGGTGAGCAGAACGGGACTCAGAAGGCTTGGGTAATGTTACCTTGTACCTGTGTGTGGGCCGTAGAGGTGTGTTTGGGATCTGAGTAGGAAAACGAGGCAGAGATAGAGGCATGGGTGTTTGATTGAGAAATCTGCCCCGGAGGATTTGGACACTCGGTCCCCAGTTACAGGTGCTATTTGGAGAGGAGGTGTGGGCAGGTGCCGCCTTGGAGAGGAAGCATGCCAGGAAGCATAGAGCAAACTGGAAGCTTCCTGACATCTCTCAGCTTCCCACTCCTGCACTGACTCCACTCTAAACGAGGAGCTCATCATTCTTGAACCAGGAGCGAAAATAAGCTCCCTTCTTTAAGTTGTCTTAAAGTCACCGCGTTTTATCACAACAGAAACGTAACATAACATAGTACAGGGAGGCGTGTGCTCTTCCTGAGCTGGAAAACCCACCTTCTGGCAGCGGAAGACCCTGGATTTCATCGATTCAGGGACTTTAGTGGCACATGGAGAATCCTGGGTCTCTGGCTTGCAGGCGGCTGACGGATGGATTTCTGAGGTTCTTTAACCATACGAACCAACTCTTTGCCTTTCAAGCGTCTCTTTCTGTGTCGTGATGGCACTGGTCCTCTGGAAAGCCTCGGCTAATACAATTTGTAATTCTTTATGCCACATAATGAGAGTCATATGACACTCCTGACATTTCCCTCCACCTAAGGCCCAGGGTGAGGTCAGCCGTGCTCCATCCTCTGCTCACTGTGAATAAATAACAAATGGTGACAGTCATGTAGGGGTCGGAGTCAGAAACACTGGCTTGTGTTTGTCTTATCTGTGCTGCTAATGAGCCTCGCTGTCCCAAGACGGCTGCCAGTTCACCAATTCGCCAGAGTCATAGGGCAAACCAAATGGCATTTTGTGATCTCTCTCTCTCTCTCTCTCTCTCTCTCTCTCTCTCTCTCTCTCTCTCTCTCTCTCTCTCTCTCTCTCTCTCAAGACTTCTTATCACCTAGAAGAATTATTTTTATTTCACAGTAACTTCACATTGCACAGCCTTCCCAAAGGTCTTTATTATAAAGTCTACTCTTATTAGGAAAATGTTTTGATTATTAGTCACTGGGGTTGTGTCTGGAACATCAGTGAAAGGAAAAGCAAATGACACATATTTTATTTGAAATGCAAATGGGTATCAAGGCTATTTGGGGAAGAAAGTTCATTCAGATGGCATAGAGATCAAAGTAGGAACTTAAAACAGTTTTTATCTCATACTTTTATGGCAACAATAATTTTTATGCAAACTGTTACTGTTATGCTTACTATTTTTCCTGTCTTCTTTGGGGGGGGGCAGATATGTCTAAACTGCTTTCTTTCAAAAAAGTTAAAGTAGATGGGGAAAATGAATAACTAATACTTTTTTAACACCAAGAAAATGTTTTTAATATATAGAAATAACAAGCATTTTTTTGGAATACAGAAGGAGACACTGAGTTTCCTGGAGCTGAGGCTGTAGGTGCCTGTGACCCACCTGAGGTGGGTAATGTTAACTGGACTCAAGTATTCTTCTAGACCTGTGTGCTCTTAAAGGCTAAGCAGTATCTCTGGCCTGATTTGTCTTTTTTTTTTTTTTAGCTATTATTACAATTCTCATAATACAACTGATGAATAACAAGAAATGGGAATGTTTAGTATTACAAAATATATAGTTTATAAATTATAAATGTGAAATATGTAATAAAATGTATATTTCATTAACTATCTTAAGGATGTATGCATATTTTCAGTTCTTATCATTTCAAACAGAATTTGTATAATAACATTCTCTCATGAACCTATGAATCAAACAAATCCCAAAGTCACTGAAATTCCAAACATAAATTTTTTTTAAAAAAATTTAAATTTGGAATTAAAAAAAATCTCACTTTTATCCTAAACTTTACTGAGCACCGAAGTGATCTTGAGTGCACACAGAATTTACTGTGTCAAAGGCTTGGTCTCCAAGGTAGCATAATTTTGAGGCTGTGGCACCTTTGAGAAGTTGGGTCAGGTCCCTAGGCCTTTAGTGGAGTGGTCAAATAGAGACTCTGGGTCTATGGCCCCTACCTTTACTTTTTTTTAATTCGTGGCTGGTTTTTGTTCCTGCTCCATGTTCTTGGCACTGTGCACTGCTTTGTCACAGGTCCAAAGGACGATAGGAAGTCTCTGTGACGTTCCCAAACTGAATCAGTTATACGCCATCCTACTATAGGAAGTCTCTGTGATGTTCCCAAACTGAATCAGTTATATGCCATCCTACTATAGGAAGTCTCTGTGATGTTCCCAATCTGAATTAGTTATACGCCATCCTACTATAGGAAGTCTCTGAGATGTTCCCAATCTGAATCAGTATATACGCCATCCTACTATAGGAAGTCTCTGTGATGTTCCCAAACTGAATCGGTATACACCATCCTTTCTAAGTTGATTGTTGGGCTTCATTTCAGTGAAAAACTGACTTGCACAAGGCAAGCAAGCAAACGAAAGAGTAAGGGAGGGAACTGACAGAAAATCTTACTCTCTCCAGTTCATTTGGTTAGATAGAATTAGTAACAACAGACCCAGTTTTCAAGATAACATATTTTTATTAATACTGTCAAGTAAAAACTCTTGGATGTTATCACCTACACTACTTTTCTCCAACAACTTAGCCTGTCCTGGGACCTCCTGTGAGGTCTATCTCAGCTGTTTGGGACACACAAGGGTGCAAAGATAAACTTCCTAATACAAAAATGGCAATCACCACTCCTCACTCTTTACATTTGGGTTCCAGGAGTATGGCTCAGTGCTTAGCTGTGGGTGTCTGCTTCTGCTTTCATCAACTATTGGATGAAGGTTCTAGGACAAGGGTCCAAACCAGGCTGGAGAAACTCACAGAAACAGCTGACCCAACCAAATGAGAGCACATAGACACTAGCCATAAAGCTGGGAGCCAGGATTGGACCAAACCTCTGAATGTGGATGCCAGTTAGAAGGCACCCACATGTACAAATGGACTTTGGAAGCCCATTCCCCAAGGAGGGATACTCTCTTCACCCAGATACGGGGAGGGGGCGCTATGCCCTCCCACAAATGATGTGACAGATTTTGATGATCCCCCATGGAAGGCCAATCCTTGGGGATTGGATGGGGGGTATCGGTGGGGGACATGGGTGGATGGGAAAGAGAGGAAACTAGGATTGGTATGTAAAATAGGGTTGTTTCTAAACTAAATAAAAAAAATGAACAAAAATGGAATAGAAAAAAAAAGAATGGCAATCACAGTTATGAAAACTAGCGTTTATTAGCACCAGAGACAGTGTTAGGACACAGATGATTCAGAATTTTCTTAGGGCAATAAACTCAAGGAACCATCAAGAAAACACAACAACCAAGATAAGGAGCATTAATTTGGCTCATCTAGTCCCCACCTCACTGAGCACTGACTCTTTACAAGGTGCTGCCCTAAGAATCTATTTGCATTTTCCCTAAGAGTCTCATTAAGACTTTTCTCAGAAAGATTGTTACTGTTTTGAAATGAGGGACTCACAGTCAGTCTCAAGCGAAAGCCAGAAACAGTCGATTCGTCTGTGAACCACTCCCTACCTTCCCCTTGAGAACTGAAAGGTTCATCTAGTGGATTCAATGAAAAGTGTGCTCCTCAAAAAAAGGGTCACATTGTCACCACAGCCCTGCCCGATTCTCTTGACAGGAAAGTGTCCCAGAACTTTCCCAGGTCTTTATCTTTCTGTTCTCACTTCTGCTGGAAGATGAAATTAAAAACAAAACAAAACAAAAGCAAAAACAAAGCCCCCTCCCTTTCTCTTTTCTCTAAGTTCAACAACAATCAAGCACAACCCCAACCTTTTGGGGTTCTTAAGCTCTTGGATGAGTTTACTTTGTGTCTCTATTTCACACTCCACACTTCTACACAGAGGGCCCGTGACTAGAAGAGTCATCTTAAAGGCAGAAAGCGATTTGAAAACTCAATTCTAGCTGATTATTTTCTCCGTTCTGTCATAAGGGTGCCTGCCTGTCAGAGCAACCTTGGAAAAGTGAAGTTGTTTTTCCAAAGAAGAAAAACACAGCGTTCTATTTAAGTGAACGAGGCATGAAGGTACCTTTGTATTTCCCTGACAATTGCTACATTTGAACATTATTATTGACTTCTTTGAGGAATGCTGCGATAAATTGAACGGTTAAAGAAAACCTTTGCAGCTTGTGCTGTTTTCTCCTGATAATCAGAGTCACAATTACATTCTACAATAGCAAGGTTTAAAGCAGTGTATTCTTTCTTGGTGATTTGCAGAGTCCTTCGTGCGCCTAAAACCATCTAACAGCTCTGACGTGATAAGGCGAAAGGCAGAGTGATGGTGAAGGTACTTGGCTCATTTAAGCGCCTTGCCATTGAGTGTTATCTTGAAAAAAAAAATTAGTCTCAAAGGGACAAAGGCCACAGTGTAAGTTTTCCATCGAGTGATCGTTATCCTCACATATAACAAAATCATAGAGGGAAAAATGGTTGAACTTACACATGCCTTCAAAATGTTACATGTAGGAGCCTTTGTTGAGTGGAGAATATCTACACAGGAACTCAGGAGCTGCCTATGTGAGACAGGGTGGTCTGACTGCATTAATGAAGCTCTCAGGCAGGTTTAATGTGTGTGAGAGCACCCTCAGTTGAGCTCTTTCTGACCGAGCATCACAACTGGACAGGGCAGATGACCCTTTGAGCCACCGTGCTCAGGTTCTACAAATACTGCCAGGAGACAGTGTCCTTACCACCTACCAAACCCAATGTATATGGCCTGTGTTGTTAAGTTTGGAGAGAATAGGGCATTGCAAAGACAGGACATTTTGTTTTGCTTCTCATTCCACTTGCTTTTTTATTTTTTATTTTCTCATTAGCTGGTAAAATAACAGGGTCCATTTGTATTGGTTAACTGGCTTATATATAGTTCATCATTGACAGAAGGCAGGGCAGGTTGTTTGCTCTCTGGCTTATTGATAGACTAGCGCTTAGCTAACTTTCTTATACAGCCCAGGAACTTGTGCTCCAGCAATGGTGATGCCCCCAGAGGATTGGGTCCTGCTCTATCAACTTCGGATAAAGACCGTCTGTCCCAGCCATTCCTACAGGCCTACATTATGGAGGCAATGCCTTTTCTGAATAGTTCTACAGTGTCGCAAATTGACAATGAAAGCTTGCTAGGATGCCCTCCCTTTCTCTCTCTTAAAACATTTCTTTCTCCCCTCTCATGACCCTCTTTCTAGTTTCATGAATGTGATATACATATATGAAACTGAATTTATTCTCTATTAAAGAAAAATTGAGTTATTTTAGTTTTGTTTCTAGCCAGGATTTCATTGCATGGCCTAAGCTGGCCCAGAACTTGTGGTCTTCATACCTAAGCCTCCAAAGTGCTTTGATTAGAGGTGTGTACCAGCACTGCTGGGGGATTTTGCTTCTTGCTTCTTATTCATCTTTCTTAGGCAAGTTTAGATTGTAGGCTGACTTTCAGCACTGTCATCTATAAAACCAAATGCTGACATAGCAACTAACGTCTCTGGGTTGTGGGCTATTATGGGATGGAGAGAAGATAAACAGGCATGAAATGCTTGTGGTAACCTCTAAAGTCTGAAGCCTAATATTGGTTTAATTATTTTATCATTAAATTCTGCTCTAAAGTCAACCTCATGGAGCACATTCTCCGACAACAAACTCTCCAGTTAATCTTGATTTTAATGGGAAGGGTTAATGCTTCATACTTAGAGACTACTTAAGCAGAGCCATTTTACTTCAACCTTACCAAATTCTGAATCAGAAAACAGAAGTGGTACACTGTTAGCCTTAGTTTATGTGAATGAGTGACAAGGGTCTTGACTCTTACCGACTCAAGATTTAATACTCAAAGCATCACATTTTGATGTAGAGAATTTTCCCCTACTGATCCTTGAAAAAGATGTAGCTGTATATAAAGTAAATCATCAAGACTTACAGTGTTGATTTTTCAACATGGCTCACGGGGCCGCCTTCATGTCCTGGTTGAGTGGACTACCCATCACTATGCTGTGGCAGGCCATGCTGTCTGAGTGGCCTCAGAGGTTATGCATTCAGGTGCTAATGTAATGTAAACGGCTATTTCCAAATCACTGCTGCCACAAAGCTCATCAAGGATGAAGAATAAGGAGTTGTTCATTCTTAAGCCGTGCTTCCATCCCTGACCATTTTCTGTGGCTATTTCACGTCATCGTCAGGACGGAAGGGTGAATTCATTCCCGTGAAATAAAGTAATTTGTGTTTTCCTTGAAAATATGCTTCTTTAAAGTTACGGAAGTACTGGCAAATGGCTGTCGGAGACAGGCAGGAGGGTTGGTGTGCTTACAGCATGACAGAGGCATGAAGCAAAGACGCCACCACAGGTCAAAGGTATGAGTGTACAGCTTGTAGACTTCAGACCAACCTCCTGTACTGCCTACACTATGACCTCAGGGATGTCTCCTACTCTCACTAACTCAATGGATTTGCTTCAGAGCTAATTAATTTGCCTTAGAGGCGAAGTGGAAACCAAGTCCAATGGAAACTCCAAGGAAGCTGGGAGAATGACTGTAGCAAAAATGGGAGACACGGAGCCTCAACTGGCCATCTTTTGTAACTAGGTAAGGCCTGAAGTGCAGGTATTAGAGCACCAACCTAGCCACAAAACAAACCTTAAACTTACAGTTTGTCCTTCCTGTCTGTGGAATGTTCTGAGAGCAAAATCATCATCAAAGAGACCAGAGAAACTCCATTCAGCAACCGACAGGAACACATCCTACAGCCAAACATTACACAGAGCTCACGAGTCCTGTGGAGGGGTGGAAGGAAGGCAGGGCTGGAGGAACCAGAGGGGGCAGGGACACCATGAGAACAGGGCCCACAGAATGAGCTGACCAGGATTCCTGCAGACTTGAAGGAGCCTGTAGTGGTCTGAACTAGATCCTCTACATATATGCTGTGGCTGAGTAGCTTGGCCCTTCCTGTGGGGCTCCTAATAGTGGAGGAGTAGGGAGCTGCCTTGACTCTTTTGCTTGCTTGTGAGACTCTTCCTCTTAATGGGTTGCCTTGTCCAGTCTTGATATGATGGTATGTATGTACCTTGTCTTAAAGGAGCACATTATACATGTTTGGTTGACGTCTCTGGAAAGCCTGCTCTTTTCTGCGGGGAGATTGAGGCTGGTGGATCTGGGGGAAAGGGGAGGTATGGGGAGGAACTAGGGGGAGGCGAGAAAGGGGAGAGAGGGGAAACTACAGTTGGAATGCAACATGTGAGAATAATAATTAAAAAAAAACAGGTCAGATCATAGCAGTTCCATTTAAATCAACTCCCATATAAATTCTTCCCTTTATAGAGCTAATCCAATGCTCTCTCCAAACTCAGTGTTTCCAACAGCACCATGGCTGCCCTTCCTTTATATCTGTCTTTCACAGTCCTTTGGAAATGTTATCACGGAGTTTTCACCATTCCACTTTCTGTTTCATTCCATCAGTTCTCTTTCCCAGTCACACAAGGGACGGACGATATGAGAAGGATGTGATCCTTCCAAGCCTTTACGGCTACCATAATGGTATGTTGTTGGAGGGCGCCTCCGTGCACATTCTAGAGTCTTCAGGCTTTTCCCAAATGCAGCTTCTCTGATGGGAGATGTTATTCAGTATATATGTTTCTCATACTGGTTAATAAAGCACTGTGGCCAGTAAAAAACTAGATAGGCGGGGCTAGGAGACTAGGAGGAGGACAGAGGAAGTAGAAGGAGGAGTCAAGATATAGAGCATGGAGGAAGCAAGACGCCAGCCGCGGCTCCTGGATAAGATGAGCCACGTGGAAATACTTAGATAAGTAGAAATAGGTTAATAATTAAGACAGAGCTAGCCCATTAACAATGATAGTCATTGGCCAACAGTATTGTATCAAATACAGAGTCTCAGAATGTTATTTGGGGCTCATGTGGCGGCGGGACTATGGCGGCAAGAAGCGGGTAGGAAAAACCTGCCGTAACACTTCTCAAATGCCGTTTTTTGTTGTTGTTGTTGTTGTTGTTATTTGTAGGTTCCAGAGACACCCAGTTCAGAGCTTGGAGAAAGGTGTGTCTCTGTAACAAACAGCTGAGGAGATAGGGTAGTCACGGCCTTGAGTCCAGGCCTTGTCACAATCGATGCCATGTTCTTTGTTCTCAGTATCATTGTGTTATAAGATGAAAATAAGGCTGGGAAGAGAGAAGGATAAAGTAAGCAGGAAGTGATGTCAGAGAATGTCAGCACATGGGAGCTGGGCCCCAGGCTGCCCTCTGCTCCTCTTAGCCATGTGCACATGCGCAAGAAGAGAACGGCTCCCAGCCTCTACTTCCTGACGTGTGCATGGGTGATGGCAGTGGAACCAGCTCCAGGGTGTTAGCAAGTGGACACGGTAAGTCTGCAGTGCCTTGAGCTGTGCTTGGCACATGTCTTTGCATCTATGTTAGCTACTCAACATTAAAGGTATGGCAGGGGACATCTGGATTGCTTCCTTCTAATCCCATGCAAAGGCTGATACATATGCACCATGTACAATATAGAGGTAAAGCCCCTTCTTCTGGGTGTGCCTTTTCCTTCCTCTGTCTTTCGGGAGGGTAAACTGCACTGAAGGAAATTGTGTCACAGAGAATATTTGGCCACAATAAATACACCATGGGCTACATGTCACGAGCTAGTGATCATCTTTACCATCTGCCTTAGTTACTTTTCGTTTGTTGTACTAAGAATCCACAAACAGGTTCCTGGGAGCTTTAGAGGGTGAGTCCATGACCAGGATGGGGCAGGAACTCATGGCAGCAGGCAGGCAGGCAGGCAGGTGTGGTGCTGGAGCAGGAGCTGAGGGTTTACATCCTGATTCACAAGTACAAGGCAGAGAGCTAAATGTGGGTGCACCTTCTACAGCAAGACCACACCTGCTGATCCTTCCCAATCCGTTCCACAGACTGAGAACCAAATATTCAAATACTCGGGCTTATGAAGGCCATTGCCGTTCAAACTACCAACCCATCTCTTTATAACTTGCAGTTTGTTGGTCAAATAAGTAAACAGATATGCCTGGATTCTTAAGCTTTTCATTTCTAACTCCTAATTGAAAAATAAAGACTGGTATATTAGAACTAAGTATTTATAATACTGCAGCCACATTTGTACCTGTAATTACAATCACACATATAAGAGCCAACATGTTGAGCCATCGCTTGAAGAGAAGGCAGTTATAATAGGAGGTCAAATTGGACATACTGAAACACATATTTCTCCTAGTGTTAGGGAAATCAAGCCTTTTCATTAAGAACACCTGATAACTAAGAGCTGGAGAGACAGGTCATTTCGAATAGCACTGTCTGTTCTTCCAGAGTTCCCAAGTTCCACATCCAGGACCCACACCAGGTGGCTCACAGCTGCCTTTGACTTCAGACACAGGGAACCAAATGCCATGTTCTGGCTGTTGAGGACACCTGTACCCACATGTCACAAATGCACAGACATAGGCACAGACATAGACAACACACAGTCACATTCACATAAATGATAATCCAACCAAATCTGAAAAGAACAGAAGCCTCATGACTGAGGTTGAAGTCACTTGCTGAGGTATGCAATGGGAAAGGATCCATGTCCCAGGACTAGGAAGGCTTATTTAACACTTGTCACGAAATGTACCCAAGCTGCAGTGAATGTGAACGAACTCTATGTTAGGAACCTGGCCGTTATCTACTCAGGGCTACAAAGGAAGTTTTCCTGGAATAAGTTACATGAGCTGCGAACACACACAGCAGAGAGGCTATATTTACAAAATACCACTGCGCCATTAAAGATCTGCAATGAGTCCAGAATGGTTTCGAATTCCAGAATCTTCCAGTACCTGTGATAGTCGGCATGCAGAGTGGAAGGAGTAACTATTCACATGGGAGGCAATGTTTCCAAATCCCTCTGGTGTTCTGTCTCTGCAGATGAGTAACTTGCATTTGTGGGTCTGTGACAGGAACAGAAGATTTATAAAGGTGATGTAGATTACTGGATTGTTACTTAAAAAGCAATGAGATCATAACAGTGGTGAGTGTGTTCTTAGTTCCACAGATTCCTCCATTCACTCAACAGCCCTGGATATCACTCACTTCCCTCCCTGAGTCAGTGGAAATGTCCCTGTGTTCTTTTACCCAAGAACAGTGGGAAACAGCAGCAGAAGTATCTTTTAGGATGGAGGTAAAGAGAAAATATGTGTTATTCACAGAAGATTTTCAGGCAGATCCTGATCCTTCTATGGGATCAGAGGTGAATTGAGGTCAGCAAAGGGAGTAAAAACTCACTGCGTGGAGAAATGTTCATTTAATGCTCTAGTGTGGACTCTGACCCAGAGGGCACAGTTATTAAGGGATTTTGAAAATGCCTGTGCTTGCTGTTCCCAAAGGTAGATCCATGCCCAATATTCTATTGATTATACCTTTTTAAAAGCACAGTTTCTTCCATGTTCTCAAGGAGGCAAATTTCCTTTAGGATGGGAGCTAATTATTTTGGAAACACTCTGTTAAAATTATTTTTTTAAAGGATGTGGTCTTGTGGCAAGTAAGAGAATCAAGAAAATGAGAAGAGAATCCAATTAATCCTGGCATGTCACAGCACTTGTTAAAATGGCATTTTTCTTAATATTGCCTGAATTATTCCTTTGATTCTTTCATATAACTCTCTAAGTCCCTTGGATTTCTGTGAATATTTTAAAATTTATTTCTTGTGTCTTGAGTCCTCTGAGCTCTGAATGTGCATAATCACAGACTATGGGCATCTCCGGTGAGATCAATGATGTTCAACACAGGCCAATGTGGGGCTTTCGTTCTCCCCATCCCAACTTCATTCACTCCTTTATTTAGTATTTCCTGAATTATTTACTGAGTATGCACTTGTGTCCAGTGGTGCTGTGGACCCTGTTTACAGGGAAGCTGTCCATAGAACCCAACCTTTGCCTTCGTGAATTGTAGGAGAGGAGGAAGTAGACGGATATGAACTGCAACACCAGTAAGGGTAGGAAGCCATGAGACTTCTTAGAAACAGTATACGCATTTGGTTGTATCGTGTGGAAAGCGCTTTTGCATCAACTATTCAAAAGTGCTTTATTTTTTTATCCTCAGACTTGGTCTTTATAAATAAGGAACATGGGAGCACGTGCTTTCTATAACTTGTTCTCTAATTTCCCCAGCTGGCCCCGTCACAGAGCTGCAGCTACCTGTCACCATCAGTGACATTCTGTGGAACCCAAGGACCTCAGGGGTCCAGTTTCCTTGACTCCAAGGGCACCCGTTTATGTGAACAGTGCCCCTTGTGGAGGGTTGTGTTGATTACATCAGGTCTGTTGCCTTTGGGTTTGATTATTGAGTAGTAGGTGACTATTCTGCTTATGCTAGCTCCCATGTTCCTTATTTATAAAAACCAAACATGATCCTAACTGGTAAACTGTGCAGCTATTGCTGAATTTATGGCATTTGCAAGGGACATGGTCTTTCTCAATTGTTGAGGTAATTTTATTTTTTTTTTTTTTTACATCTACAAGCTGGCACTGGGACACAGGTTCTATTTGTCTTTAATTCCTTGACAAAGTTTCCATCCTAAAGGTTTCCCTTCCGTTTATCTTCTGCCTTTTTAAAATTTTGTTAGACAATGGCTTCCACAACTACCATATGCTAACTCCTCGTTTCTGTAACTCTCACTAAACCACATGGAGTGAGTCCAGGAGTTGGCTAAATTTCCAAGTATAATGGAGATCCCATTTTTATACTGTGATTAAAATATAGGTGGCAGACACATTGACATTTCTCACTATCAGATGCAATGAAGAAGCCTCGCTACATAAAATTATTAGAATATAAAATAGATGTAATTTCAGCAACATCAAAGTCTTAATAAATATTTATTATTCTGTTGTAATTCCATATCCCTAAATGAACATTAGTTGAGTTGATAACTTTAAATACAGACCAAAGAGAAAGGTTACAAATCTAAAATTCAAAAAATTTCAAAACAATGAAGGCAATGTTGTTTAATGTATTTTTGTTATAATTCTTAGAAGGAATTACCTAATATAAAATGTCTAATTCCTGATAAAGATTTTAAGGTGGTTATTAACTCATTTATGTTACCAACTGATGATCAAATTCTAGATGTTTTAAAAATGTAAATTCTGGAACTCTTGTGATCTCTGAATAAACATATATATATGCATGAGAATTGCATTACAATGTTGAAGGTGTAAAACAGTTAACAATGGTGTAAAACATTATGCACAACTTATAATTGGGCTGATAAATGTGTTTATTACTATCTGGGAAATACAGAACCTTATCCTGTAGGGGCTTCATGGAAATGTTAACTGTGAGTGACGCACTCAGCCATTAGGACACTAATGAGTCATGTTGGATGGTGAGGATTGTGACAGAGAATCAATAATTTGCTGAAGTGCATTCATATTAAATGAAAAGTAACCATGGCGCCAATCAAGGAATCAATAACAGAAACAGAAAGCAGAATATCAGGTCACCATCTTGAAAAACTCTCAGTTTTGAACCTACAAATATGATACGATTAAAATATAAATACTTAAGAAATTTTCTATCTAAAAGAAGTTCAAATAATGCTGAAGTTGACAAGGTAATGAAAGAATCACCAAATGTTTCATTGCATGCTACATATGACATTTCTGGAATTCTCAGCAGAGGAACTCTCCAATTCTCCTGGATCTCTTAACTCCACCTGCTTCTATGTGCAGGTTAGTTTTATGTTGGCTTGACACAGGCTGTGGCCATCTTCGAGGAAGGAACCTCAGTTGAGAAAAATCTCTGCATAGATCATGTTGTAATCAAGCATGTAGGGCCTTTTCTTAATTAGTGATTGAAATGGGAGGACCTAGCCCATTGTGGGTGGGATCATTCCTGGGCTGGTGGTCCTCCGTTCTATAAGAAAGAAGAGGGAGCAAACCATGAGGAGCAAGCCAATAAGGAAGGATGCTCCATGGTCTCTGCATCAGCTCCTGCCTCCAGGTTCCTACCCTGCTTGAGTCCGCATCCTGATTCCTTTCAACGATGAGCTGTAATATAGAAGTATAAGCAAAATAAACCCTTTCTTCCTCAAGTTCCTTTTGGTTCTGGTATTTCCTCACAGCAATAGAAACTAAGGAGCTCAGGAATGGATATTCTGTCTCCATATGTTCCTGTGAACCACATGTCCTGGTACCCACTAAATCCAGAACAGGGGTTACAGACAGTTGTGAACTGTCAGGTGGGTGCTGGGAATTGAACCCTGTCCTCTGGAAGGGCAGCCAGTGCTCTTAACCACAGAACCATCCATTTTTCCAACTTCAAAGAAGTAAATTCTTAACACTGTACTCAAACTTGTTATTAATATTTGCAGGAGTAGTAACAGCATTGTACATTTGTTTGCGCAATGTACAAAATCAACTAGATTTTCAGATCTGAAGACAAGTGTGTGTGTGTGTGTGTGTGTGTGTGTGTGTGTGTGTGTATTGGGGTTATAAATTTTATTTATTATTAATGTATTTCTGAGATAGAAGTATTGAATTTCAGAGAAAAAATGGTGGGAAGAAAATAAAAGTTCTTAAAAAAAACAAGCAAACAAAAATGGAAAAACCCTCAAACCAAATGTGGAAATAAATTTCTCGTAACATCAGAGATTTTATGTGGCCAGAATGCTCCAGTCTTTGCAAAGCACAGTTGCTCTTTTAGTATCAAGCAAATGATGCGTTATAAATACACCGCTGAAGGCTAAAAAGAACACACACACACACACACACACACACACACACACACACACACACCCATCTACTGTCTCCATTTTCTAGAGCTACTTATGAAGAAAATTTGATGAAATAATAGGTCAGTGTTCAAATTGCTAAAAGTTAATGTGGGATGAGAATGTGATCCTCAGTAAAGCTTTACAAAATAGAGGTGTGTGTGGGAGGGAGAGATGGCCAGGGAGGAGGGGAAGAGAAAAAGAAGGAGAGGGAGGGGCGGGGCGGGGAGGGGAAGGAAAAAGATAAGAGAGACTTGGAGACCCTTACAGCAGGGTCTCTTAGACATTGCTTGCATTTGTGCCTCTTTTCTCAAAGAGGAGCCTGAGGAAAGCACCCCAGCATTTGGTTGCTGGGAAGGTTCATGTTCTGTGTTCCTGCTACCATGAACAGACATCCTGGAAAGCATCCTTGTCCATGCTGCTGTTCACTTCAGTCTGTGGGAACTGCCCCAACTCCCGAGGGCTTTCTAAATAGTGGTTCTTTCTGTTTCCATATCTGACATCCATGTCTGGACCCCAGAAGGAAGTTAACAGCACTAGTGCAGTCACATACAGCTAAAGCCTATGTATGGGCAGGCGACCTGAGTTCAAATCCCAGTCTCACTGCAGGGTGCTGTTGAGCAACTCCCTGACCTCTCTGTGGCTTTGTTTCCTGCTCTGCAAAATGTGGGTGGAAATGTCACAGCTGTTTTGAGGGGTGGATAATGGGAGCACATGAATTAATAACTCATTAGGTCCAGGAATGTGGACTGTTGACGACCATGCTTTTCAGATGGACACTTGTTGATGTCCAGCTGTAGGAAGTAATATCATTCATTCCTCTCTTCACCAAAGCTAGGAGGAGTCTGAAATCACCACAGACACACCCTGGACTGGTTGAATCAGTCAGTGAAAGTAAGTGACGAGTGAATGCTTACCCCAAAAGAGGACATTCATATCATCCCCTCAAGGGTCAGGGACAATTTCCAGACTGGACAGCAGGAGCGTAAGAGCCGGAGGAAGGTGAGGAATGCTACACAGTGTCTTTGGAGCATGGCATAGCTGTCCACTCAAGAAGTCATTGCAGCTCTGGTTACCCTCACGAGACCCGCTTGTCACTAGGCGCATTGACATTTAAGTATGGATGGGACGTGGCTCCCAAGGTACAATATGTCTCTTAGACTATGGGTTGCAGGGTGAGAGGGTATTTTTCTCCTCAGTTTTGAACCCACTGGCAAATTTCCTATGTTTTAATAAATACCTTATGCAGTCATACTCATAGAAACACGCTATGTGGCTACTCTCTTTTTCTGTCTCTCGTCTTCTTTCCCTGTTCCTGGCTCTGTCTCTTTGCCTCTCTCTCTCTCTCTCTCTCTCTCTCTCTCTCTCTCTCTCTCTCTCTCTCTCTCTCTCTCTCTCTCTCTCTCTCTCTCTCTATTACACACACACACACACACACACAGAGAGAGAGATAGAGAGAGAGAGAGAGAGAGAGAGAGAGAGAGAGAGAGAGAGAGAGAGAGAGAGAGAGAAAGGAGAGAGGAGAGAGTCAGACATCAAAATAAGAAAGGTGATAGTTTACAGAAGGGGTTTCTTCTTTTAAAAATAGAAAAGGTTTCAACAGGATTGGGTCAGATGGCTGAACAGGGGTTAAAATAAGCAACATTCATTGTACACTTGTATCAAATAAGTAAAACAAAGCCAGCTGTTCCCTTAGGAAATGAGCAAGACATGACCACGTGCCCCTTAGTCCTTCAGCCAGTTCATGGATGGGGCTACTGTGCTCTCGCCTTCCTGGGCACCTGCCTTAGCAGGATCTCCCAGTGCTGTGAAACACGGACAGCAGGATTGCAACCCACTCTGGTGGGAGTCCTGAGTGAGCACACCTCACACATTCTCCTCCTGCACACATCTTTGAGATTGTCTTCAGTCTTCTAGGCTGAGGCTTGCTTTTCCTTCTGTTCAACTTGTTTCTTTTAGGAATTGAAGATGATGGCAGGGGACAAAGCTCTGAGCTACTTTGTCCTGTCAGAGCAAATGACAAAGTGAGTTTTTAGCGCTTTGATAAGTGACCTGTGTGGAAGGATTTTGCCGGGCTTACTTAGCAGTACTCATGAGAACGTGCCGTGAAATGAGCAGGTAGGCTCCACTCCAAGATGAGAAGAATGGCCTCAGGATGGCATCTTTCCTAAGGGCAAGGCTCCATCGAGCTGACAAATGGTATGGCTCTGAGGGTCTCCTGAAATGTCCTTGGTTTGACCATAACAAGTAAGGGAGGACTCTGAGAAATTAGCTGTGGGCTTTCAATACTTTTCATGGAGTGTGTAGGGACTGACATGGGTATGATGTGTCTATTTTTAAATTATATATATATATATTATGTGTATAATATATATATATGTATATATGGAAACATGACAGCTGTCCTGGTAACTAGTCCTGAAGAGTGCATGGGGTAGGGTAGCAAAGTGCTTGGTGAGGTCCCAGACTATATCCCAGGTCCCATGACAGTGTTCGTGATGATTTCAAATGTTTCTGGCTTAATTAGAGTCTTACTTTTTCTCTGCAACTCCAGCTCTTGTGTTATCAGCATTTCAGGTAAGGACTTAGAAAAATAGACTGGTTAAGTGACCACTTGCGTTTTTTCTGCATTGTTGAGGCTCCAAGACCTTGAGATAATTTAAGCGGCGTTTCTCGTTCTGAGGTCTGCATTTGTAGCTGGCAGGTCCCCGCCATTACCATTTAGGTGAGGACACTCATTTCTACTGCCTTCTTTCTTCATCACTATCTTTCCATTTAATTAATTAGGGAGTGCAGAAAGTGGTGTAATTATTCAATGTGCTGCACTTTATTGGATGTGGCAAGCATATGCATAATTTTAGAACATTTCAACCGAGGTGAATGACAGTTCAACTTTGAGCCAGGAGTTGAATTGGCAGCCGAGGCTACCACTTGATCAAAAGTTTAGGACAAATGGAGGTGAAGATAACTTTATGCTAATATGGGGGGTTCAGGTAACTGAGCTGAAGAAGTGGCTCCAGGTACAGATCAACAATTCCTGGAGAATCACAGAACCTAGACAGATCATTAATGCGCCTAGATTGTTGGCCTCAATGGCATCCCATGTTTCTCCATTTTCTGTGCCTATGGCCACCTTACAGAATGTATTAATTATAGATTATACTACAGGATCTTGTAAAATACTTGGCCCCCCAAAGCTTGTTATTTAGTCCTAGTAATTCTTGCAGAGCTTTAAAAAAAAATGTATGGAAGAACATGGGCTTTTAGCCTTTAAATTATATGGTTCCTCACACATTCTGTACGAGATGAATTCCATCTGTATGCAGACACCCACCAGTGTCTCAATTCACACTTTTTAATCTCAGCCCCCCCCACCTCTGTGCTGGGTACCCTGAGTGCCCTCTGGGAGTCCTGGGGTGATGGGAGATGTTATTCTGTAAAAATGTTTCATACTGGTTAATGAATAAAGCACTGTTGGCCAATAGAAAAGCAAGATAGGCAGGGCTAGGAGACAAGGAGGAAAGAGGAAGTAGGAAGGAGGAGTCAACATGGAGAGCCTGGAGAGGTAGCACGCCAGCCACTCTGGCCAGTAAGATGAGCCATGTGGAAATACTTAGAATAGTAGAAATGGGTTAATCATTAAGACAGAGCTAGTCGATAAAGAATTAGTAACTGGCTAACAGCATTATATCAAATCCAGAGTCTCAGCGTGTTACTGGGGGCTGGTGCGGTGGCGGAACCAGGTGGGTTGGCGGAAAACATACTTGCTACACTGGGGCTCACCTTTGGGAGCTTGTTCATGAGTGGACAGTGGAGTTCCTAACAGCTACTCAACAACAGCACAAACCCAGCCATAGGCAGCGGTAACTCTGAACCCATCAGTTGGAAATCAGAGTCTAGATGTAGAAAACGGTGATGATGATTTAACCCAGTGGTTCCCAACCTTCCTAATACTGCAACCCTTTAATACAGTTCCTCAAGTTGTGACGATCCCCAGCCACAAATAATTTTCATTGCTACTTCATAACTGTAATTTTGCTACTGTTATTCATTGCAATGTAAATATCTGTGTTTTTTTGATGAAAACACAGATGACCCCCTTGAAAGGGTCATTCAACACCCAAAGGGGTAGTGACCCACAGATTGAGAACCACCAGTTATCTAACAAAATCTTAGGACAAACTGTATGTTGGCCAGGCATTATGTGTATAAAGTTAAGGTATTTGGGAGTTATTGTTCATTACATATGCATCACACATAACATATTTGCATATTGTTGAAAGAATTTCTGCAACTCAGAAGTGTATAATTTGAGAAAATCCTCAGTAATGTTATGGCTCATGGACTCCAGCTTCCTTCCCCATTGCTCATCTTGCTTCTCCCCGTGACCATGTCGTAACTTTTGCCTCCATACTCAAACCACTGCCTGTACTGATTACTTTTCCTGACAAAGGGGGCTTAGAGAAGGAAGCATCTGGTTTGGCTCACAATTGAAGCATCCAGTCCACGGTGGGAGGGAAATTATACAGCCAGACACATTGCATCTGCAGTCAAGAATCAGAGAGATGAAAGCTAGCACTCAGCTAGCTTCATGCTTTCCATACAGCCCCAAACTTAAACCCAGGGAATGCATCATCCACATTCTGTCTCGGTGTTCCCATTCCAATTAACTTAATCATGAAAATCTCTCAGGGGCATGCGTAGAGGTTAATTAACCTAGAATATCCCTCACCTGGGTGCCTGGAGGCTCACCCTAAGATTCTAGGTCCAGTTGAGTGGACAGTCAATGTTAAACATCACAGGGCCCTAAAAACACGAGCAGCTTTGTATACCTGTATCGCTCACTATAATGAAAGGTACTCTATACATTTCAGATGACAAAGATAAAAAATAAACAGGCCGAAAGCCCTTCTGTCTACAATGATGAGCTACCTGCAAGATACACTGGTACAGCAGAGGCACAAAAGTCGCGGGAGTAGGCAATCACTATCTGATTGGAATTCAGACCTGCTCCATGAGATGTGACTCATGCTCAACACTGCCCAGGCAGCCAAGAACCTGAGATCATACAGGCTGTAATGTATAGAGGTGAATAGGGTACCTGTGTTTGGTAAAGGAATATAGCAATAGAATGACTCCTAATGACATTCTGCTGTAGTCATAGGCAAGTGCTTGCTCAGCTAGTGTCAGAGAAGCATTCTCCACAGTATGTGGGAACAAATACAGAGCCCCACGACTGAGCAATGTGCACAGAGTGACAGACGCTGGAACACTTAGACCTAAATTATCCCCACGCTCAGGGGATTCTGTGGAAGAGCAGACAGAAAGATTGTAAGAGCCAATGAAGACAGAAACAGCAAGGAAACAAGGCCTTCTAGACACAGCGGGAATGATGCATATATGACCTCACAGAAGCTGTGTACGCATGCACAGAGGCTTCACAAGTCTAAGCTAGATGGGGTCCCAATGAGAGGGAAGTAGACACAGCCCCTCATTGCTAACTCAGAAGCTATCTCCAGTGGAAAACTACTAACAGAGGAAAAAAAAAACTAATTTTTTTTCCCAAGGGAGTCTCACTGGGTATACAAAGCACACTTAAAGGTAGGCTCCATGCCAAGCAGTAGATAACTAACAACAAACACACACCGTGGTAATTTCGGAGGTTCTTTTCTCATAATACTTTGTCATGCCCTTTCTGTTTTGTTTTTCTTTTTTAAACGTTTCAAATCTTTTGCTCATATATTTTGGTTTCTGATTTTGATTTTGTGGGTTTTCTGTCCATATAAAGGTATCTCGGCATTTGTACACGTACCTTTTTCTATTTGGTTGTTTACTTTGTCCTATTCTAGTTTGTTTTATTTCATGTAATTATTAACAATATTATCATTGCTCTGATTTCTAATGAGAGAAAGAACAAAAGCCGTGGATTTGGGTGATTGGGGAGATTGGGAGGATCTCGGGGGGAGTTGGGGCTCGGGAAACTATAATTAGAATATATTGTATGAAAGTAAGTGCATTTTCAAAAATGATTCCAGATGTTTGCTTACCTCCAGCGGAGTGCTTTACCATAGTCGCCAGTTTCCCTTTAAATAACGATAAAGAGATTGGACCTAAGCAAAGAAAAAAGTGTGTACATCATGGTGTATGTGGATCCCACCTGGCGTGGATCTAAGACACAGAAATTTAGGTGCAGCATAAAGGCCATTTCAATTTATTTGAAGAAACCATTGTATAGAACCAAGGCCCATTATGGTATCCACTAGCAACATGTTGCTAGGGCAATTTCATTATGACTAGCTCAAGCTGAGATATACTTTTAAGTAAAAAATATGCTCACGACAGCCCAACTTAACAATGAAGGAAAGACTATAAATTACCTAGAAATAATTTTAAATTAATTGTATGATAAACTATAATATTCCGGCCATACTGGGTTAAATAAAATGTATTAGTGAAGTTTTATTACCTGCTACTTTTATGGTGTAGATAGTAGAAAAATTAAAATTTTGTGCCCATTAGCACTGTTCTAAATGTCTTTTTAATGACTTTAGGGAAGTCACAAATATTTATAAATGATTGATTTATAGCAACAAGAACTAAGAAAAAACATTCATGTGTTCTGAAAGAGCCAATACAAAGCCTCTGCCTGGAATTAGTTGAGAGTCTATTCACATGAAAAGCTGCCTGGGAGTTAGCAGGGCTGAGACCAGCAGAAAACGGCTGTGCAAACATGGAGACCGAATGTTTTATCCTAGGTAGTATATTGAGGCTGAGCTGATATGATGGCTTAATTTGGGCAGTACAGAAAGCTGAGGTGAGACAATTAAGTGTGGCTAGTGTTCAGATAATCTTACACTCCCCCAATTTTCAAGAAACCTTGAGGGTTGCCTGCAATGGAAGGGATGAAGATGGAACATGCCCAGGATAAACTTGTATTAGCAATTTCTGGGACTGAACAGTCCAAAGGGTCAGTTTCCTTAAAGGTCTTCCTGATACAGCCTGGGGTGAACATTAGGAGAGACAGGGACTGTCCATCTACACCTTAGGACATTTGAAGTAATTTCCCATATCTGCATCCTGAATTCTCCAAGCATATGGCTGCTTACTGATCAGACTTCCAACTAAGTAACCAAGAATTAGAGGATTGCTTGTTGACCCTTCCTTTTTCTACATCTCTTGCTATGTTTGGTCTTCTTTTGATTTTTCTTTTTTTTGGAATAAATATGTTTGGGTTAATTTGATAACAACTGTACACTAAGATATCTGCCTCTCAAACCAAGATCAGGAGTTTTCTGTCACTTCAAAAATCTGTATCTCATGCCACCCCAAGCCCTTAGCAATCCGATCTGTGACACCCTGGTTTCATTTTTGTCTTTTTGGGAACATAATGTGAATGTATTTTTTTTTTTTATGGATGTCTGGATTCTTTTGCTCTAGGTCTTATTTTTGAGATTCATCACGCAGTCATGCAGTGTTATTTTTGTTTATTTAGTTTTTGGCTACAGAATAACATGCCACATCCAGGTAGAACACATTTGCTTTATTCATAACCAGCTCTTAATGCTCACATGCATGTTTCTTGTGGACCAAAGTTTTCAAATTAATTGAGTAAATATTTGGAAACACATTTGGGGGGCAGGTTGTATGTAAGGCCATGTTGGGTTCCATTGTGGGTTTTGGCTTTTTGTTTGTTTTATTTTTGGAACAGAGTCTTACTGTGTCACGCCGGCTGGCCTGAAAGTCTAAATGTAGACCAGACTGGCCTCAAACTTAGCGAGATCTGCCATTATGAAACTGTCATGTCCTAAAACTTCTGTGCCATAAGCAGGAACTGATAAATTCCATTGGTCCGCATCCTGGTTAGACGCTGGTATTGCCTGCTCTGTTGTGTTTTGGGTGACTTTACCCATCCACCTGTGTGGTGACAGCACCCCATACTGCGGATCACGTCACTGCCATTTTGTTTTCCTTTTTAGATGTTCTGAGTAAAAAACACAGGCCCACATTCTCACTAATCCAGTGTTCCATTCGTTCAGTCACACCCTCAGACCACATGGTTATTCTAACTTGCAGTTCTTAAAAACATTTTATGAATTCTCTGTGGATTTCACATCATGCGTCCCGATCCCTTTCATCTCCCCGTCTATCCCTTCATATCACTCTGCCCTTGCCTCCTCCCCTCCCAAAGTAAAATACAAAAATTAAAAGAAAAACAACAACAAAAAACAAAACAAAACAAAAAGAAAACAGAAAACAAATGAAAGCAACCCACCCCAGCCCACCCCAGTCTCAGTGTGGAAGCTGCAGTGAGGCCCAGCGAACCACACGGCATATATATATATATGTATGTAAAGGGTATGTGTATATATATATATATATATATATATATATATATATATATATATATATATATATATATATACATACCCTTTAGTCCATACATCTTCACTTACACTGCAGTGAGTTACTGATCTGGGTCTACGCGTCCAGATTCTGCTACACTGTTGGCACTGGGTCCTAGCTGGGACTCCTCTTGGCTGTCCTGATGCTGTTTTGTGTCACGTGCTCCAGCAGTTCATAGATGAGGTGGGTGTTGGGGTGAGGTAACTCTTGGTCCTGGTTCTGGACCTGGGAGGCAGCTCGGTTGATCATTCCACCAGCTTTCCTTCCTGGTCACCACCAGGGAGCGCTCTCCAGCACCGCTCCAGGTAGCTCACCCATTGAAGCAAAGTGTGTGCGTGCGTGCATGTGTGTGTGTGTGTGTATGTGCGTGCGTGCATGTGTGTGTGTGCGTGTGTGTATGTGTATGTGTGCATGTGTGTATGTGCATGTGTGCGTGCGTGCATGTGTGTGTGTGCGTGTGTGTATGTGCGTGTGTGTGTGCGTGCATGTGTGTGCGTGTGTGTATGTGCGTGCGTGCGTGCATGTGTGTGTATGTGCGTGCGTGCATGCGTGTGTATGTGAGTGCGTGCATGCATGTGTGTGTGTGCGTGTGCGTGTGTGCGTGTATGTACACGTGTGAGTAGAAGTAGTAGTAGTAGTTTAGGGCATGCTCTGCATAGAGCTGCCTTTGGCGAGGGGCAGGTCCACTTCTCCTGCTCTCATGCCCCTCCCCAGATCAGCTCTCCACTCAGCACAGGTGGTGAAGTGGGGGGACCAGATCTCCTAAACATGTTCACAGTGCTGGACCACCTGTGCTCCATCAACGGGGTCAGCTCTACTGTGCTGCCCTTAACTCTCTCTCTCTCTCTCTCTCTCTCTCTCTCTCTCTCTCTCTCTCTCTCTCTCTCTCTCTCTCTCTCTCTCAAACCCCCCCAGGGAGCATATATGCCTGATTTTGAATTTGCTATATAGACCAAGCTGGTCTTGAACTTGCAGAGATCTGCTTGCCTTTTTCTCTTGGATGTGGATTTAAAAGCATGTAACCACCACACCTGGCTTAGCTTGCATTCTCTAAATGAAATAAATTGTTGAGGCTGTTCATATGACAGTCAGTGATCTGTGTAATGTCTTTGATGTCCCTTCCCCTGGAGTATTTTTGGGCATTTCCTTTCTTATTGTTGAATTTTAAGAGCTTTTTTTTGTATCTTGGATAAAAGGTCTTTACCAGAGATGTGTTTGTAAACACTTTCTTCCAGTCTGCATTTTTTTTTTTTTTTTTGCTTTTCAGTCTCTTTATCTTTCATAAAGTAGAAGTTTTAAAATTTAATGTATCCAAGCTTAAGTTTTTTTTAGTATAGCATTTTAATTACTATTGTAATTTTTATTAACTATGTTTTAACTTATTTTCTTTGGTATGCATCAGAATTTTAAGAGAATATTATTAAAAATGTAAATTTTCAAGTCTCTGGTCAGCTAAATTTGCATCTGGTCAGCCAAACAGAGAACCTTAAATTTGGGATTTAAATAAGATTCCATAGGGTTATCGTAACCATAGCCTTTATTGACCTACAGGAAGCACTTTTATTATCTTGATTAAGTAGAAATCTATCTTTATTTTGATTTTCTTTATCTTGAGATTGCATAATGACCAAGTGATGGTGTTTTTCCATTGTTGTCTTTCTGTTTTAGGGGCAACAGTTAATTATTTGGAAGTTCATTAAAAGCACAACGGGCAATGGTAGAAGGTTGATCCTTCAATTTCTGGGCCCTATGGAAATTTTTTTCCCCTCGAACCTCATGAATATAAAATGCCCAAGAGTTCAGTTTTACCAAACTTTCCAAATATCTTGGTTTTAATGCACCTTCCAGAGTTCAGTGTTGGGAAATCAAAGTCACATGTTAATAGTATTTGGGAAATGAGGGCTTTGGGAAATGAGTGGCATAGAACCTCTCAAATGAATCAATCTATTCACTGACCAACAAATCAGTGAAGGAGTGGGTCGCCATGGGATTGGCTTTATCATAGTGGCTGTCTCTCTCTGGCATCCCTGCTGTGCCTTACCCTGACTCTGCAGGGCGGCCCTCAATTCTCAGCGGGTACAGAGCAGATTCCTGGTTTACGCTTCTGAACACGTAACAGCTGTGAGTCAATGAAACTTCTATTCCTTCTAGAATAACAGAAAACAACCAGGATAGAATGTGACCAATGGAAGGAAGCACAGGACAAAGGCTAAAGGAGGAATTGCCAACCACGAGAAGCCAGTCTGAGCTAAAGAACGAGAACCCATCTCCAACAAAACCAACACAACACAAGCCAGAATGCAAATGTGAACATGTTATTCTTTACCCACTTCAGCAGAAATAAAAATTGAGGGGCTCATCTCCACAAGTTCCATGTGAGCTTCATGTGTATCTCATGTAGTTCTGGAAGGGCTTTTGATCTCTTCTGTGGGCTGTGTTTTCATTATCAGAAGGTACATTAATAGGCTATAGCAGAAGGGACAGAAGGACAACAGAATGATGCCATGACTTGGAATTCTGCTGGAAGGCTAAGAGAAATGACTCAACCAATGGTATTTTAGACTATGTGGCTGGTGGGCTTTGATTGAGTTTAGATCCTGGCTTATGTTGTTAGGGGCTGGGACCTATGGGGGAATGACTAGGAGAGAGTATTTAACATTGGGAAAGATGTGAATTTCTGGTCCAGAGTGAAAGCTTTGGGAGGCAGACTGACTTAGAAGTTACCTATCCCATAATCGAAACAGCACTATACATCGCAAAAGAGACTTTCAGGTGTAGTTATGGACTTGACTTGGATTATACAGTTGTAATATGATCATGTGAGTTTATGGAGTCAGGTTGCTGTAGTAGGGAAGTTATAGAATTTGAAATGTCAGGAGGGACTTTGCCCATCACTGCTGGAAAGCCTACCAGGAAGCATGAGAAGGAATGTGGTCAGTTTCTGGGGTCACACAGAGACCCTCATGGCATCCAGGAAATGGGTCCTGCAACTTCAAGGCAGTGAATTTGTCAAAGACATAATTAAACTTGGAATCCAATACCTCTTCAGAGTTTAAAGCCATTAAGCAAAGAAGCTTCTCAACCTACCCAGACTTCTGACTCTTGAAAAGTAGATCATAAATTTGAAACGTTCCAAGTTGCCACATTGCTATTAATTTGCCATAGCTGTGAGAGAAAACTAAGACTAATAGAGATATATGCCTTTTTACAGTGTGATTTGGGGACTTGAAAACTTGCTTTGAGCTACTCAAGGATGGATGTCCACACATAGGAAGAATGAGAACCAACAACTTTAGGGGGAAAATAGAGAGAAGGCAATTTGCTAACCAAGACTCTATGTTAAAAATTAAAATGAATTAGCATACTCAGAAATACTGAATGAATGCCTGTGCCTTTTGACTTTGAGTGAGGGGACAGTGGAGTGACTTTTGGTAAATAATTACCACTGTCCTGTGCAAACACAGGCTCATATTCATGCCCAGGCACTGAGATTCCCTGCACTTAGCTGGGAAAGAAAGGTGTAGTGAGATAACCACCCTGCTATGCTCTTATCCTAGGACTGGATATGGAGTTCTTGCCATTTGCTCTTGTTGCCTCACTGGCAATAGGTCTTAAGTGTGTATGTTCTTACATTTTCCTTCTTCTAGAGCATAATTGATATTTGCTATCTTTGTGTATATTCTTCTGTCAAGACTAAATGTTTTCTTTAACCTAAAAGGGGAAATTGTATGAGATATCTACCCTGACTGCACCCTTGCACTGACCACGCCCATCAGGGCATGGGCACAGGTGCAGACATGATGGAGGTAGCTAGGTCTGGGGTCCTGGACCCCAGCTCACTCTCTTACTTCCTGGTTGGGTTGCAGAGAGCATTCAGGTGTCATCTGTGGAGCGGGGACCCAGGTGGTCATCTGTTTAAGGTGTAAGTGATTTCTCCCTGAATAAACATCATTCAACCTATACTGTGTCCCAGTGAATCTTATTTCCCATGCAATGGAAAGGGGCCATGGAGCTGCAGAGGTAAGACTTCTGTGCAACCTCTCTGATGGGAGATGTTATTCTGTAAATATGTTTCTCATATTGGTTAATAAATAAAGCACTGTGGCCAATGGGAAAGCAAGATAGGCAGGGCTAGGAGACAAGGAGGAAAGAGGAAGTAGTTAGGAGGAGTCAGCATGTAGAGCATGGAGAAAGCAAGATGCCAGCCCGCCGCTCTCCGGTAAGATGAGCCACGTGGAAATACTTAGATAAATAGAAATGGGTTAATAATTAAGACAGAGCTAGCCCATAAACAATAATAGTAACTGGCCAACAGGATTGTATCAAATGCAGAGTATCTGAATGTTATTGGTGGTTGGCGTGGCAGCGAGGCGGCGGGACCGGCAGCAGGGAAAACCTGCACGTAACACCTCTCCTGCTGAAGGGTCTCATAACTAGAATATAAATGTGAGCAACTCAGTCAGTTGGGTGCCTCATGGTAAGGGCAACCTTAAGGTTCACTGCTTCTTCCTGTTCTAGGATGAGAGAAGAGTCTGAAACAACCTAGTTTCTCAAAGACATTGAAGTTCTCAGTCCTTCTCACTTTTGTGTTCCTTAGACTCTTGTCATATGGAGTGAGTTTTGCAGCAACAGGTTACCAAACATAATGGACTAATCCTCAATCATTTTTACCTTTTGGGAGGACTTATTCCATAAATTCTTAAAGTCAACTGAAAATGTAGATCTTGGCATCTCTCTAATACAGTGTCCACCAATGACAAAAAGGGGAGGGACTCAGCCACAATTTAAGGACTGCTTTAATAAGTCCTGCTGGCTGTGGTCAGGTATGTGATTAAATGCACAGCGCCCAAGTAGACCTCCTGGGATTGTGATCATATGCAAGGCGACGTGATTTCTCTTGACTTCCAAGCATTTATCTCCACAGATTGATTCATCAATCCTGAAAAAGTTAAAAGGGATATTACTCAAAATCTGGCATGGAGATGCAGAATTTCAATAAGCTATTATGCCACAGAGTTTATGGCTTTTAAGGTGAGAGTGATGATTATTCTAGTCTTTTCTCCTGGCCTTTCCTCTACCAGCCTTCCAAACAAATGCTGTAATTCCAGGACCTAAATTACCTCTGGGCCCATCTCTTCCATTCCCCACTTTCTGTAAATGAGTAATCAGTTTCCTTGAATTCAAACCTTTGCTGCTGTTCTCTAGTGGCTCTCCTTGAACTCCTTTTGAAATGGAAATGTCATGTGTTCATCTATATGATGACTAAAATATTTGCAAATAATCTATTTTAGATACCTTTATGTGCCAACATTGAATGTCAGTGGCTAGAGGGGTCTGTGCTTTTCCCAGAATAGAGTTCGTTGGTGGGGGAACTGCTGAGACTTGTGGAACCAGAGTTGATTTTGACACTTATGGGATCTTCACTTGGAAAAACCCACATCATGGCCATTGTTTAGCTAGCTCATAGATTTATTGTACACGTTACACTGCACATTATCAAGATCAGGTTCACATCCATAAATTGTGTCTTGGGGTTTGCCTAGAGTCTCTCTCTTATAAAATATTTCCACCTCTATCTGGTTTCTGGAACGATACCATGAACTCATTTTTCCTGGCTAGAATGCAAATACATGGTGTGTGTGTGTGTGTGTGTGTGTGTGTGTGTGTGTGTGTGTGTGTGTGTGTGTGTTTTAACAGGGAGCTTCACTTGTGATTTAGACCTAACATGCTTGCCATTATGGTGAAGACGTGTTTCAGTTCATCTCTTCACACAGGACTTGTTGCAGAGGTGGACAGGCCGAGTGCACTGGTTGGAATGGCTTAAGACAAACCTCACAGAGTGGATCACTTCCCTCGGCTTTTTATTGCCTTAAAATCTAATGTTTTGCTCTCCTCTGTGGATTATCCTTTTTCTTTATAAGGCACAGTTTGGAGAGCGGTATGAGTCAAACCATCCGTGAAGCACCTCTACCTCCACAGTTAGAGGAATGAATCATCGCCGTGATAGTGCTTTCATTATTACTATCTTAATGGGGGAAAAGGAGGCTTCTTTCTCTTAAGGTTATTCCTCCTGCAAGCCAGAGAGTTGGGTCCTCATAGAAGCTCAAGCCTGGGCTGAGCTAGCCCCATCTTTCTTTTCTTGAATTCTGCCCTCTGTCTCCCTCTCTTTCTCTCCCTCTCTCTCCTGCTGTAAGTGCACTTCAGTGCAGTGGGTGTTCCCCTTAACTTAGTTCTTGCTTTGGTGTCTCTTGCTTGCTTGTTTCTGGTCTTCACGGGCTTCTGAATTTCTCTTCCACAGCTTTGGACCTATGAGCCACGGAAGGCATATTGATTTCAATTTTCAAGTACTTGAATGGTGAGGAAGCATACACTCATTTAATCTTTTATTTTGCAAAGTCGAGTTTTATCCAGAAGATTATTTCAAATATACAAATATTTACGTGAAGATTTAGAACCCCAAAGTTCTAAAGACTTTAAAAAAACCTACAGAATCGTGGTAAAGATTTAGAACTATAGAGCCAATGCTTTGTTATGAAAGATTACAAAGCCTTAAAGACATATTAAAATATAAATTATCTTCTGAATTGGGAAATGAAAATAAGCTTAATACTGTAAATTCAGTGCTTCCTTTGGAAACTGGCACTGCAGGAAGTTTGCTAGAGAGATAAGTGTTAAATTCTGACTTTCCCTGTTCTCTCTCTCCACCCATTTTGCCTTGGGGCAATCATGGGGACATTGATGACTCTTTTGAAGATGATTAGGAGTACCCCAGATTTCTTGTCTCCCTCCTCTCACTGGCTTCTCCTCACTGTGAAGAAACACCTGACTTGATTATTTGGCTTGGCTCACTGGACCACATTCTTGGCAGACCACTCGGGCATTGTGGATATTTCTCTGTCTCATTGCATCCTACCTCTGTCTCCTGTGCATACCATCCTTGCTCCTCCTGAGCCTAAGTCGGTCCTTACCTCCAGGGCATCAGCCCTTACCCATTAACCCCTGAAGTAAACTTCATGCCCCAACACAGCATTGCCACAAATAAGGTTGACGTTTTATTGCCCAACTCCTGCAACTGCTTATTAATTCTTTCCTAAAAAGGAAAAGGTCATCAAAATTCAAACTTCAACAAGAAGCTGGGTACTATTTGCTTAATCTCTGCAGAAGAAGGAGTTTACTGTAGAAACTACAGGACATTGATGGGCCTTCTAAGGAGCCTGGGTTGTTGCGTTCATGACACTTGCATGGGCGAGGACATATAGTTTTTAGATGAACATTTGAAGACACTTTACTTGTTTTTGGTATAAATACTGCCCTGAAGCTGTGTCTAAGTTTGATTCTTGTTGCTTTTGGTGTTCTCTAACTTTAGGCAGATCGTAAGAGTCCATACTTATTCCAAGACTGCTTGGTGAGAATTGAGTAAGGATAATGCTCGATTGTGTCTGGGTGTTGGCACTACTATAACAGAATACATGGGGTTGTATAAGGAACAGAGAACAGCGTTTTATCTATTACAGTTCTAGAGGCTGGGGAAGTTTCCAAAGCTGAGAGGTGCACACGTGGGGAGAGACTTTATATTGCACCATCATCCCATGGCACAAGGCAGAAGGGCAGGAGATTTCAGGACAGTGAGAGACAGCTGAAATTTTTGTTTAACAGAAATCCATACCTGCTTGCTGTGGTTATAGCATCAACACCTTCATGAGGAGCAGAACTCTTAATGGATGGTTCACTTCTGATAGTTCCTACTTATCAACATCACTTTACTGGGTCCTGGCTTCCAACCAAGAATGTTGTGGGACACTTCCACAGCATATCAGACCAGAGTGCTCTAAAGACATGACCATCAGGCTGTGCAATAGCATAGAAGACTGTTGGGAAAACCTGTCTGGGAAGTCAGTGGTTTGCAGCCATTTAAATGTACTTTCAGGTTTCTGAGCATCTCCCCGACTCTCCCTTTTTATACAATTCTGCAGAAATACTTCATATTTCCCAGGCACAGAATTAGTCACTTTTCTTGTGGTGACAAAAATATCTGATGGAACAATTGAAGGGGAAAGAGGTATATTTGGCTCACAGTGTCAGAGGATACAGTTCATTATGCTTGGGAGGGCATGGCATGGCAGAGCTCATGGTGATGGAGAGTGTGGTGGATCTTCATACAGCTCTCTGGCAGATCAGGAAGCTGGGATGTTGAGTGAGGTAGAACTTGCAGTGGATAGAACTCCCCTGCAGAGCTCTCCCCAGATACCTGCTTCTGTGAGCTCAACCAGAGTGTTCAAGGCTTCACGGTCACCCAAAACAGCTCTCCTGACTGGAGATTAAGCATTCAAACTTATGAGCCTGTGCTCATGTGGAGAATGTTTCATTTCTAAACCATTCAGGTACTTTATGTGAGCACGTGCGCATGCGCGTGCATACACGATATATTTATATCTACACACACACATATCTACATATACACTTATTACACACATAAGCTCTCACACACACTCTTATACAACACATGTATCTTCATAAATATTTATAATTCATGCATATACATCTGCACACACATCTACACAAACACATACACACTTATATCTACAAACACACATGTATATACACGTTTCTGTATAAATACACACCCCACACGCATCTATAGCTACATACACACACATCCACATCCACATCGACAGACACACAGACACACATATTAATGATCCTAAGACTCAGTCTTTAAAAGTGTGTGTCCCACCACAATTTGTGCACTGAATGTTGGGTGATGACAGTGATGCTTGGGTACCTGTGCTGTTGTTAGGCAGACCCTACCTGCTTAGGGAGAAGGTCTGAACTTCTCCTGTCTGGAATAGAATGAGCATTACTTCCCTGATCCCTCTGAAGTTCTCCAGTGATAATTGAAAACAGAAGGCAAAGAAAGTAAGAATTGCATACTGGGAAAATAACCTTGGAAGATATTTTTAGGTTCTAGGTCAAAGCACACATTTGAATTTCTCGTTTTGAAGTACATTTCACTCTGCTACGCTTCTTTGACATAACCATGATTGCTTTATCTCTTATGTTGTCTTTTTACATTTTAATCTGTTGATGGATACATTAGAGAGGCAATAAGAGTAATGAAATTACACATACAACACACTGCTTATTGCTTCGATATGATTTCAGTTAAGACCTCTAGTTTTAATAATGAAAGATCTCAAGGATAATTACATAGCAGAAAAAATTAATTTATATGGAAACAACCCCAAACTGTCAAATTATTCTTAGTACTCTTAGGGTTTTATGGAATTGCATAGATTGCTAGCTAACAGAGAAACCTAGAAAATGTTATGTTACTTGTAAAATCCTAAAATATGAATTATTTTGTCAAGATTTTTTGAGGCAAACCTCAGAAGTCTCCATGGAGCTGCCACAGTGAGTCAGTTTTCTAACACCAATATTATTTTCTGCCAACTGGACTTTGCAGCGCTGCAGCTTGAATTAAAGCAACAAGAGAGATTTAGGATTTAAAGAGTAGATCTTTTCTAAGAAAGGTATATTGTAATCAAAGTCTAAATCGGATTATCCAAGCAGATTCAAATAAAAAGCATGATGAAAAACTATTTGTTCCTAGTCTTAAATCTCAACAAAACTGATTTGTCAATTTTAGATGTTGTCAATCATTCGGTTTCCGTGTTATTCCTTACTGAAACACAAAGGCTTGTCCTGAATTCAGCAGATGCCCTACTCCTCAGACACTGTAGATAAAAGGGCAATGGGACCCGCATGGTAGAACTGGACAACAGACTATTCTGCTGCTGCAAAATAGTCACTGGAGGGGCTGCAGAGATGGCTCAGCAGTTAAATTCACTCGCTGCTCTTTTGGAGGGGCCAACATTTCATTTTCATCATCCATGTTAGATGGGTCTAACTCATATGTAACTCCAATTCCAGGGCAGCTGATGCCCATTCTAACCTTTACAGATACTTTCTCTCTCTCTCTCTCTCTCTCTCTCTCTCTCTCTCTCTCTCTCTCTCTCTCTCTCTCTCTCTCTCTCTCTCACACACACACACACACACACACGCAAGCATGCACACACAGTTTTAAAATAGCATGAACTGGGATGAAGTATGTTTGGATCCTGGCATTGATACAGACTTAAGCGTCAATTGGAATTGATCAATCATGGATGTCCATTACAGGAAAATCCTCTTGATAACACGTTTACCCTCCTGCGGGGTGGCAAACTAGGCTGAGTGACTCATTAAGTCAGTCATACAGCTCCCTGCACCAGCTTCAAATAACAGAATGGTTTATGATTGTAAACTCAGAGTCTTCAGATGTAAACATTTCTTAAGCCACAGATTTGCTGCTGCAGGTGAGGTAGACAGCACTAGAATATGATTAATAACAAACTTCACACTGTCTCAAGAAGACATAACAAAAAAAAAATTGCATTGTCTTAACATTTTAATATGGCACACTAAAGAAATGTCTCCTCCCCTTTCTCAAAAGACATTCCAAAATACAAGGTTTGTTCGTTTGTTTTTGTCTTGGGCCATGTTAAAGGAGAATGTTCAGTATAACATGCAAAGAGGCACAGCCTAAAGATGATCACACACCACAATCCCACATCAGAATACCCGTTATGGGTTTCTTAACAATTCGGGTTTAGTATCAGGTAAGTCTGAAAAAGGAGTGGAGTTTGCTGTGTGATAAAGATGTTTAGCTGGGGGTCACCGCTGCTGATTTGCTAGGTAGAGGGAATGTTCTATGTCCCAGGCTTTCAAAGACTAGTAAATATACATGTATATTTTAAAGTTTCAGAAATAAAGGGATGAAAAGCATGAAGGAGAATAACAGAGAGACTCCCAGATTCGGACTTTAAGTGATCACTGAAATGCACAAGAGAAACCAGGCTTAGAAAATTCTATTTTTTAAACTAAATCACCTAAGTAGTTCTTTTGCGGTCCTGTTTTCCTTACTTGTTAAATTGATTTTTTTTTTTTTTATGATTTTGGGGGTTTTTGTTTTGTTTTTGTATTTTTTGGTTCTGCAAAAATATATACTACCTTTTCTTCTTCCTTATTGAATTTAGACTATTTAAAAAGTATTATATTTGTATTATTTCAAATTAGAGTCTTTAATTTCATCTATAAAATAAGAATAAATATGGGTAAGCATCTTTCACCTTACTTTTCCCTGTTTACTAGGAGGTATAAATGCTCCAAGCAAGAGGAGGTCAATAATCTAGCTACGCTTATCTTCTCTACATTGGGTGCCACAGCTCTGGTGATAGGAACGTCTACTGGGCAGCAGAAGCACAGAGTACAGCCCTGCCTGTGTATGTGCTTACGTCTGGGTCACCAGCCAGCAGATGGTAAACTTGGATAAATGTAGGTTGGAGGAATTAATGTCAGATCCTCACATGGTTGCCTTACAAGTCTACTAAGCTCTCTCCCTAGCTATGTTCAACTTTTTTTTATCTAACGGCTACTATTATGTATATATGAATCCCAAGGATTTGCCGGTGTTTGGGAGTGTAGGAATGTCATTTTATCAAGTTGGAAGGGAATCTTAATCAACAAATTCCTCTGTCAGATTGCCTATAGGCATGTCTGTGGGACATTTTGTTGGTTGTGATAGCTATGACAGGGCAGAGCTTGCTGTGGGCAAGCCACTGCTAAACACTAGTTATCTAACAAAGCAGGCTAAGTAAGCCATGAGGAGCAAACCAGTAAACAGTGTTCCTCCTAGGACTTTGCTTCAGGTCTGCCTATAGGTTCCCATACTGACTTCTTTACGATGTAATATAGACTGCAAAGTGAAAAAAAAAAAAAAAACAAAAAAACAAAAAACCAAAAAATCCCTCTGCCTTCATGAGTGGTCATGGTATTTATCACACCAATAGAAAGCCAACTAAGGGGCCGCTGTCAACACATTCTCCTCATCAAGATCCAATTCATAAGTCTATACACACCAAACGGCAGAGTTTATTTCTATTGGTGGAAGCTCATCCAATCGAGATACGGTAGAAGGTCTACCCACATCCACAGAATGAAGAAGCAGCGTCCCAACTTGTCAGGAGACAATTTTTAAAAGTAATTCTGTTTCCAATTACTAACAGCACAAACATGTCACCTACACATGTCAACAATTGCCTAACAGTTTATTGTTGACAAGAAACAGCATGATTTTTTTCTGAATTCATGTTTTTTAAACATCTCAAAATTTGAATACTATCCTGTCTGTTACCCTTCAAATTCCTCAATGGACTGTCATTTTGCTTTTCACAGTAGTGGGCACTGAGTGTCAGGCCAGGCCACATGCATGCTAGGTTAGCTTTATCTGTAACTTAAAACTGCTCAGAGATACTTGAAAGTGTCTCAAGTGGGGGATTGTCTGCACCAGATCGCCCTGTGGGCACACCTGTGGGGGCATTTTTTAATTGCTAATTGATGTAGGAGGGTATTGCCTACTATAGACTGTGCTATTCCTGGGCACGTATGTATGTGTTGGGCTCTATAAAAACACTAAGAACAAGAGCACGAGAACATACCAGGAAGCAGTGTCCCTCCAGGGTCTGTGATGCAGGGTCTTTCTTGAGTTGCTGCCTTGGCTTTCCCTGGAGGATGGATTATATAATGTGTAAGCTGAAATGAACCATTTCCTCTCCAAATTGTGCTTGGTCATAGTTATCCCACCAAAAGAATAGAAAACTAGGGTATTAGGTAAGCCCTCTACCATGGTTATACCCCAGCCTTGTTTTTAAATTTGTATTTTCAGAGTGCGTCTCAGTAAGTTGTTCAAACTGATGTTAAACTCACAGAGTATATTAGTATTCAGGCATCTGCGCTGGCCTGTCCTTGGGGTTCTGACAGAAGTCCTTAGCTGCAGCCACTAAGAGCACCACCTGTGCACATTCACCATGTTCCCTTTTAAAGGGCCCTGCCCACCTCCCACCCCCTCTCTCTTCTTGCCTCCCTCCCTTCCTCCCTCTCTCCATGCCTCCCTCCCTCTCTCCCTCTCTTTCTTTGTCTCTGTCTCTCTCTCTCTCTCTCTCACTCTTTCGGTCTCTCTCTCCCACCCTGTTTCTCTCTGTCTGCCCCTCTCCTCTCTCCTGATACTCCTATCTCTGGAGACCAGTCCCTCCCCTCTTCCCTTTTTATTATCCCTTTCCCTCTGCTTAAACCCTGTCACATGGCATCTTTCTCTCATGTGTTGCTTTTCTTAAATTTCAACAGTGTAGTCAGACAGGCCGTCAGCTAGCAGTCTCTCTGCTACATCTTCCTGGGTAGCTCTAATGCAGACATTTGCTACAAGACCAGGCTATGAATGCCATGTTAATCTGAGATTATCATTGTGTTAAATCCAGAGTTGGCACTTTCTGGTTAAACCTGTGATGATTCATTTCAATCTTTCCACATGCGGGAGCCATCTCCTACCACTCTTACTATGTATAGGGGACAGAGGCAGGGGCATTTTCCAACCAGCTTTCCTAGACATACCGAAACTGACTCACAAGTTATCTCTGTGAATAAATGTGATTGTCTCTGCTTAAATGTACCCGATTCTATTCTATGATTTAAAAGTGTTCCCGAAGAAATATATTCAAACCACATGATGCACAATGATGAAGTTCATGTGGCACCTCAGTTACCCACTGCAACTACTGTCATTCAAACAGCTATGGGTGTGCTATACCATAACTCTCTTTTAACGCTGAAATATTTCTTTATTTTTCAACTATTTAAATAATAATAATAATTTGTAGGAACATGTTTTGAACAAAAGTGTGTGCACAATCTTGCTAGATTTTTGTTCTATTTTTAATACCATGAGCTAACACTATTATAATTAAGACTCATGATATTGTTTTCAGTTTTTATGACAAATTACTCTCTCTTGTATAGATAGTATAATTTTAGAAGTCTGAATGTTCATTATATTGAATCCAGGTTTACCATTTTAAAACAATGTTTCATATAGTTTATGTTTAAACTCAAAACAGTTTCTATGAATGCTAAGATCTTTATAAACAATTCCTTCCGTTTCAATATTTAAGAATAAAGATAGACAGATAGACATGAACACAAGAGAGATTCATGGGGAGGGGGGTGAAGATGAGTAGTAGGGAGCTAGATGTGAGAAAGAATAGTGTATGAGGCACACACAAGGAAGCAAGCTACAAATATAAAGTTTGGAATTAATATTCTGTTCTTTTCATAAAGCCCTGAGCTTTTTTTCCTGGTTGTAAAGGGTGTGTGTGTGTGTGTGTGTGTGTGTGTGTGTGTGTGTGTGTGTGTTTTCCCGAAGAATCAGTCTGGTAGAGTTACTGAATCTTGATGATGGACCTTTTCATGTAAATGCATGTGTAAGAAACATAAACATAATTTCTTGCTCTGCATATCAACTTCCCCAGGATCTGAGGGTAGCATTTACCAAGGTTAGTGCAAGAAATATTGTGCATATAGTTAATATTGTACGATAAACTTTCTGGCAATAAAATTGTCTTGTTGCTATGGAATCTAAATGTATTTCAATCTTAGGGCCTGCCTCCTGACTGAGGAATGGAGAAAGTTGTGTCTTTGAGAAGTACATGTCATTTTTAATGAAGTTGTGTTGGGTCTGTTCCCTGGGGACTTGGGTAACAGCTGTAGGGAACATGGTGCATGACTTCGTTAAGTTAGCAATCGGGGACCCTAAAGAACCTAAAGCATGTGGTGAGGTAAAATGAGCCCTCTGAGACTGCAGCTGGGCTTTTCACTCGGGGTCTGGAGAGCAGACCAGAGATGGTGGGCAGTAAGACCGACCAATATCCCAGCCCTCTGGCCTGCCTTTCCTCCCTTCATGCTCTTGCTTTTTTGCCTATGTTCATGTGTCGATGGGTATGTGTGCACACATGTACAAGTGTACATGGTCGCCAATAGACAGCCTATGGTGTGGTTCTTCAGGAACTATCCATGTTTTTGTTTGAAACAGGATCTCTCCCTGGCCTGGCACTTGTCAAGAAAGCTTTTTCTAGCCAAAAGAGCCACGGGGATCTATTTGCTTGAGATTACAAGCAAGTATCACCAAATCTGGGTTTTCATTTCTATGTGGGTTCTGGTGATCAATCTCAAGTCCCCGTGCTTATAAGACAAGCACTTTACTTATTGAGCTGTCTTGCCCGTGTTTTCCTCCATAACCTGCTTTTCTAACTACCTGGAAATCAGTTTCAACAACCACAGCTTGGAATTTTAAACTTCTTTTCCTACTGAAGTTTTCCTCACTGTAATCCACCAGATGAACTGATGATAGACAGATATCAAGAAACACACACACACACACACACACACACACACACACACACACACACACACTTTATTGCACACCCATGTTCACCGTTATGAGACTAAGGAGGAATAAGGCCATTGAGCCTTTACACAAAGTTTTCTGTGGGCTAAGGAGTGGCCCTATAGGAGAAGGAGGAGGTGACCCATGCAAAGATGGGCGAGGTGCAAGTCCAGCATGGTTGTCTTGCTGTACAATTGAAGCCTCCAAGGTGACCCTGACCATTTCTACACATCAGATCCCTGCACTTCATCCTGAGGGGAAACTTTCCCCAGGGTGTGGGGATGGGCATTAGGTAGCAAAGCCTTTTGTGCCATCTGGTCCTGTATTGATGTGGACCGCAGCCATCTGCTCTGTATAAATGGATAGTTTTATAGACCCATGCCTGGGTTTACAGAGTCTTTTTAATTTTATTTTATTTGGATAGTCAACAGGAAACGTATTTGAGGTGTGTGTTTTACTCTACCATATCTGAAACTGTGTTCTATATTCAAAGAAATGTGACTACTCCCAATGAAGAAGAATAGAATGCAATTATATTTACTTAAGTATTAATTAATATTTTACAATGGAAAGCTAGGCTTACATGTTTTAACATTTCTAAGTGTCTCATGATTTTGAAACCACCAAAAATCTCGTATGAGAAATACAGCTTACGCACGAAAGGCTTGTAAGTTAGTGTGCAAGCTGGACAGACTTTAATCACATGACCATGGTGGTATAGCTACTTTTTGGATTCAATGGATACCTTATGTTTTCGCTCCTCCTTACTCTGTCCCCTCTCCTGGCTGGTTCACCGAGTTTCCGAATTGTTAGTGTTTTCCTAGGAGTCCCCTAGCCTTTATAGACACGATATGATTTATTGGCCAGATCAAGCTGCAACACTAGACATGCACTTTTTCCTAAAAAATGAATTTGCAAAGAAGGCACATTTTATAAAAATAGCTGGGGCATGTGACTGCCAAGGCTAGCATTCGGAGCCAACCCAGCAGCTAGCTGAGACCTGAAGAGGAATGAATGCCCGTGTAGGAAGACTTCCCACGCAGCCAGCACTGCAGTCTCAGGCTGCTTCCAGGAGCAAGGTGAGCGACCTGAACAGAGAGCCATAGGAGGTGGATGCAGACAGCCAAACCCAGGGGTGAAGATGGCGCTGGTACACTTCCTCTCTTTCCCACTGCTGGCATGCCAATTACAGCCAGCGCACCTTTCTTCTCTCCATCATGGGAAAAGAAAATTTTTCAACTGGCATCTTCCAACCTCTTCTTTTGAAAACATATCCACCCCCCATTTCCAATCTAGCCTTTCTTCACTTAAGGAAAGGAGACCTAGGTGATTTAAGCACAGAGACCAGTCAGTCCCCTGAATAGGGTGGAAGGGTGAGCCTTCCACCAGCCTGAATGATCTGATTTAATAGACTGTAAAAAGATGGGCTTTTACTTTTTTTTTTTTTTTCATTTGAAATGCATTTCTTTTTTGCTGGCTTCTATTCAATAGCCTTGTCTGAACTAAAGCAACGTAGCATTGAGTTGGAGGGGGAAATTTAATTACGGTCTTCTTATAACATTGTACATTTTCGCAGCCATCAGTCTACAAAATGTCCAAGCACTACCACATAGGTTTACTGTTCCTAGTATTTTGAGACTGATTCATTGAACGAGATGGTGTAGGCTATGCTGAGAAATGGTATAGACTAAATTACAACTTCAGAAAAGAAAGATTCACCTTGGTTCACCGTGTCAGAGGGATCACAATATATGGTGATGAGGAGGGCACAACCAGGAGGGCCTCCATTTCTGGTGTTGGGGCACAGCCCGTGTCCCGGTTAGATTTCATTGTTTGCACAACCAAGAGTCACCTGGGAAAGATTGCAGTCAAGGGACGCCCAGACTGAATTGGTCTGCTGTGCCTGTGGGGCCTGACTTGATTGAAACAGTTATGGGAGGATATGGGCTATTTGGGCAGTACCTGTCCTGGGCAGGTGGTTTTGAGTTGTGTAAGGTTTTCTTTTACATGTTTTTTCATTGAAATATAATCTCATCACTTCTCTTTTCTTTCCTCCAACCATATCTTCCCGTGTTCCTTCCCTTTAACCTTTCCCAGTCCACCCCTCCCAACTTGATAGACAAACATGGAACTAGGGAAGGCTTGTGGATAAGAATAAGAATATTCTTACACTAAAACTGTTAGTCATGGAAAAGAGGGGAAAAAAAGGAAGTTGGCTGAGCCATGGAGAGATCCAGTAAACAACACTTCTCTGTTGTTTCTGCTTGGGCTACCTCCCTTGGCTCCTCTCGGTGATGGGTTGTAACCTAGATGTGTAAGATGGAATAAATCCTTTCCTCCCTAAGTTGTTTTTGGACACGGTGCTTCTTCACAACCACAGAGATCCAACTAGAACATGCGGCACCGGGCCAGACTATAGGTCATTTATAGATCCACTCCCAGTGACCTCCAATGCCCAGGCTTCGCCTCCTAAGGGATCCTCTGTCTTCCAACAGCACTGAAGCTGGGGTCCGAACACTCAAAGCACAAGCCTATGGAGGACACTCCCATTCCAAGTGAGGAAGATAATATAAACAAGGAATGCTAGGCAGTGTACCCAATTCCAGTCAGCACTGCAACGTGTGTCCCTTTATAGTTAGGGAAAACGAGTTCCTGAATCATTTGTGATGGCTGCACCCCAAACAAGCCACATACCTCTCAAGGTGATTGCATCTCCCAAGACCACAGGGCTAAGTCCTGGGATGCAGCTGAGAACAGTGGTCTTTTCTCTTGAATGTTCTGTGAAGACTTGAGGCTGACACATGAGACCTGCTCTCAAAAGGCTAAAACAAAACATCACTTCCCAAAGGCCTTCTAACCTGCTGTTACCTTAGATACAATCAGGAGGTGCAGTAGGGCCCAACCCACACAATTCAAAGGCAGAGTAAAGGTGGACCATCCTTGAAGTGAACTCTGACACAGGCAGGGCAGCTGATAGAGCATGGCATTTTCTGTGTCACAGGTTAGGCGTTAGCACACTGGGGTCTCCAGTACTCTAGAATTATGCATCTCAGCAAATGAGTCTGGACCTGACTCACTGGAGCTCAATCCCTGCAACCCCAGGATTTTAAAAGACTAAGCATAAATTTATGGATAAAGTTTTCTCAGTGGATACTCTTCTAGATTAAAATAAGCTAAGAACCGTGCACTTTCAGGGCAACTGCAAAGTTTATATTGCATCACAATTAAATGTAGATAAAGCAGTTTATTTTCCCTCTGTCGTTTTAGAACACAGTTTGTTGTAAAAGATAATCTTACAATTTAAAATGTGTATGTTTTATTAAGTATTAGAATTTGTTAGGCTTTTGTAATATGAATTGGGTATTTTGTAATTATCTTTTCCTCACTTTAAGCTTCTTAATGCTTCATAATCCCTGCTCCAGAGTGACCTTTGCACTCCGGAGTAACCTTTGCACTCCAGAGTGACCTTGGCTGGCTGCTCAGGAGTGGACATTAGAGTCAGAATATGTGTATCCTGAAGGCTCCCAAGATGGAATCCCTTAAAAGTGTATTTCCCAGTTGGCTTTGGGGCTTTGGGGTTCCAATTAAACATGAATACTCTATGCTTTGAGCAGATGGACTGACAACTGACAGAGCCAATCTGAATCCTCATTTTATTTTTAAATATTTACTTACTGAGTGTGCGTGCATGGGTGTGTCAGTACATGCACACATGTGCTAATGTGTGCAACAGCACATCCCCCCGATCTACCCCCTCCCCCGCTGCCCCGTTTCCCCGTCAGAGAAGAGGACTTTGAGGATCTACAGCCAAACAGGACAAAGCAAGGCACAACAAGACAAGGAAAGACCTTTAATTAGAGTCTGCACAAGGCAACCCAATAGGAGGAAAAGAGTCCCAAGAGCAGGAAACGGAGTCAGAAATACACCAGCCCCCTCTGTTGGGAGACCCACAAGACCACCAAGCTGAGCTGACAGCCATCACACATACACAGAGGACCTGGTGCAGATACACACAGGCTCCATGCTTGCTGCGCCCGTCTCTGTGAGCCTAGAGAGCTCTTCTTAGTAGATTCTGTGGCCCATGCTTTTCCTGGTGTCCTGCATCCCCTCTGATTTCTACAGTTTTTCCTCTTTATTGTCTGTGAGGTCCCCTGAACTGGATAATTTTTAACTGGTGAATAGAATGCACACGTTACGTGCCTAGATCACCTAAGTCAAATTCAAAGTATAACCTCACGTGTCTTCATAAACATTTGAGAAGTACAATCTGTAAAGCATAAAGATGCATTCTTGGTAATGTGTTAATACAAATTAGCTGACGTATAAACTATTAATTCAAGTTAATAACTTCATTTGCATTTTTTCAGAGGATGAAAATAGAAGTTTGGAATGAAATAGTCTCAGACCCACATAATTAGTATACTTTGTTAGCTCACAGTGTTCTCTCTCTCTCTCCTCTTTAACAAAGTGCACTCTATATTTTTGAAGAAATTACTAGAAATTAAAAATAGCACTCCTTTGTTTTTGTCACGTTAAATATAGCGTATTTTAAATGGTGAATTAATCCATTTGGATTTCAATACCTAGAGAGTCATTTAAATTCAGTATATGAGGCACCAGTCACTCAGACAGAACATTTATTTCTTAGAGGAATAAAAGGACAATTCTTCCATTAAATCATAAATTATCAAAGATTAGGAAGCAGCAGGAAGTGGAAGGCTGCCTAGAGCTGGTGTGCCGGGAATCATAGTCACCTCCTCCGTTCTCTTAATGCTGAGCCCCAAAGGTCAGCAGGGGCACAGCTTCCCTCCCCAGGGGGGAGACCAACAGAGGGCCCGTTTCCCAAGCTCAGCAACTCCCTCTCTCATACAGCCTTCAAACACAAGTCTTACATCTGTTTTCTCATATGAGCTGGAAAGAACCATTTCACAATCTCCGCATACCAGACAGTGGGGGCACACCTGTGCTCCTGGACCACGTGGCTTAGTGGGTTGGGTTCCACACAGTTGGGGTGTGTGTGTGACACATCGCCTCTGGGGCGAGCACCGTGGTTGGTGTCCACACTGGTGCCAGCTTTATGAAGCAAGACATGGGGACCAGACTGATTTTCTGACAGGAAGTTATCTAGTTGGGACCTGAAGCTCAGCCCAGAATGTGAGTAGAAGACTTCCCGAGAAGTGGGAAAAAAGCAAGTCCAGAGGACTGAAGTCAAGAAAAGTAGGAAAAATAGGACACTTTATGAATTTGTGGAAAGCCAGGCTAACATGGCCTCCAGAGTTTCTAAATGCTCTGATATCCTGTAGTTACTGAATATTAAAATCCCTGGATTCATCTTAGGTTAAAAAACAAACAAAACAGAACAAAAACAAAAGTGTGGAGAAAAGTGTGGAGGGTCTTTGTTTAATTTCATGAACCAGTTCCCTAGTCAGCTCTCTGAGACTTTTCGCTTGTCTTACTGCTCTCTGTGCTGTTGTTGGGGCGGGAAGACGTGGAGGTTTTGTCTCCAAGTGGCTCTCCTGGGGTTCTATGCATCTGTCCAGAGGGGCCAGTTAGTAGCATCCAAGCAGTTGAGTTTTTGCCTCTGGTGCCTTGGCTGATTTCCATCTGCTAGCTGCTGCCAGTTTCGGGAGACATTGGTGGGACACAGAATTGTTCCTGCCAGATAAATTAGTTTTCGTCTAGAAAATTCAAGTCTGGGTTGAAGCTACTTAAGAAGCAGAAAGTAGGTTGTAAACGTACAAATGTGTATGGGTGGGTTCACGTGAAGAAAGGGCCACAAGCACGTTAAGCTGAAGTAGCCCTCCAGCTCACATTGTGGTGATGCAGAGAAGAGTGCGCATGCCAAAGGGAGACGGTTGAGCAGTGGAAGGCGGTACTCTGAGGAGAAGCCGACGACAAGTGTGATTTACCTCAACCCTCTCTCTTCCATGCAAACTGAGTTCTGTCACAGCTTGGAATCCTCTTTGATCTACAATGCAGAAGTCATGTAAGCATCAGTGCTGCTCTTAGAACAAAAAAAATGTAAGGTAACAACTCAATACCCCAGATAAGGGCTGAGCAAACGGGCGATTTTAAATTCCACGTGAATGGACCCAGTGGCATTGAACATGGTCACTGAAAGAAAAAAACAATGGCTCACCTAAGATATCCACAGCCTAATTCCTGGACTCTGGAAACTCTTCTCCAGGGCAGAAAGGAAATACAGTTGCACGGGATTGAGTGCGATGATGTACTAGGCAACACTGATGGGTGACGGTGTTTCCAGCACAATCAACCAGATCTCCAGGGGCCTCTGGAGTGGAACGGGGGGCTGAGCAGTGGGAGAGGGAGCTGCAGTAACAATCCCAGAGGTCAGAGGGAGGAAACAATCACCCAGAATGCAGGAGCTGGGTTAGTGACACCTGGTCCCTCTCTCAAAGCTTCCAGAAATGAAACAGCCCTGCAGGGTCCTTGCTTTTAGTCTCATGAGACTTACAGACTCATAGTCAAAAGGCAAGGGAATAAATTCATGCCGTTTGCAGCCACCGAGTGTGTTAACTTTTACAGTACACGGTCATCATCTCACTGTGTCCTCTTATCAACACTCTGGTCCTGTTCCTATCAAAGTCCTCTGCACACCTGTCCTCAACACACTCTGTGGTTTTTCCCTTTGTCTCTTTGCTTCACGGACAGTCTTCTGACCACTAAGCTAGAACACATTCTTTCGTCAGTCCACTATGAGGTCTCGGGCTCTATGGCGGGAGAAAGGGGAATGAAATAATCTGGGGTTTTTATTGTTGTCGTTTGTTTGTTTGTTTTGTTTTTAATGGTATTCTGCATTCATCAATGGGCTCTAAGTTTCTTATCCGTAAGGCTTGCTGATAAATACTTGGGGCTGTTGTTGTTTTGCTGTTTTTGTCTTTAAATTCTTAAATGGATAGAGAACTACATACCAGCTGGTGCTTCCTCTCTCATGTTCTTTCCTTCACGGCATACATTAGGTTGAAACATGAAATGTTATCTTTCTTCATTTTTTAACCTACTCTCCACAAACTGTGTTAAGAGGCTTAGACAGCATTTCTGTTGTTTCCTGATGTGTAATTACAAACTTCACAGCATGGATCTGAGAGCTGTGCACTATCTGTTTGTTAATAAAAAGGAAATGGGCGTAGATTTCTAATAATTCTTCTAAGCTACAAATCTAATTGCATATACCTATTAGTGACTTTGTGTTTCATTATTACACTGGTAAAGATAGTTGGCAAAGCATTCCTTCATTCCAATTTTCAATTTATGTTTTGTTATTCTTAACCTGTGTGCCTTCCCACATCAGATCTATGACCACTTTTTAAACGAAATGGAAAATTTAAATGGTATGAAAATGGGTATGTAAATAGTTAGGGGAGGAATTTTTATCTTTTACGTAGACTGTCTTTCTACTAAATGCCACAATTTACTTATTTAAATCAAATAATCTCTTAACTTCTCAGTAACATTTCATGTTTAAAAAAATGCTTCCTACTGTAAAGTACCTTTAAAATGGTGCTTTATTTTGTAAGTTGCTTTGGAAATTAATTTTTTATAATTGTATCCCTAGGGCACTGTTTGTTAACATATGGCAGAAGTTTTGACTATTCTTCTTGGCTGTAGTTGCATAACTAAACATTTTGTGTTTTGGAATTTATTTTCAATATATGCTATAGAGGTTTTAGAAGGATGGAGTGATATATACAGAATAGTTAGCACAGTGTATTTCACATATTGCAAACGGTCACCATTTACCATCTGTCTTTCTCTTTGCCTCTCTTTCTTTCTTATTAATTCACATGCAATTGCCTGTACGGACAATGAGCATTTTGCCTTACTCTCTGCTGTAATGGTAGTTCTTGTCCCATTTCAGCTGTTTCTACTCTGTCTAGGCCATCCCAAAGCTATTTAGTTTTTAGTTTTGATTGTGAGCCATCCTCTAATGGCTGGGCCATCCCTCTATTCCATATTTATCTGTTTTTGGTCTTGTGAGAGATGGCATCATTCACATTGTAGTGTGAGTTCACCCAAAGTGTTGTTCATATGTGTTTATGGCTGGCCAGTTGGGATTGGATTACCTATCAGGGACTCAGCCCTGGAGAAGACTGATTCTCTCTCAGCAGTCATTAATTGCATCAATCACCCATAGCTCTTCATCTTGGGAGGGGGTGGAGCTTATGGCATTTCTCCCATCTACATTGGCAGTTGGTGGTGCCCTTTCACGGGTCTCCTTTAGCTGAGATCTCATGGGAGCAGCTTCCCTGTCATGTATAGAAGACATTTTCCCACTGTAGACATGCTAGTCATCTGGTGCTTAAAATCTTTTCACTCCCTCTTGTGAGAGATTCCTTGAGCCTTGGGTGTAGGGATCATGTTGTTGCTGATGGATCAGTTGGGGGCGGGTGTCACAATCGGTTGTCCTCTGCATTTCAACAAGTTGTGAATTTATGTAATGATGTTGAGAAATGAGAACTACACCTATTTTAGATATATGGTATTCGAGTGTGTGGTAGTTTGAAAGAAATGGTCCTCAAAGGGAGTGGCACTGTTAGGAGGTGTGATCTTGTTGAAGGAAGTATGTCAATGGGCGGGGGCTTTGAGGACTCTTCTGATCAGGCTTCACTCAGGGTGATGCTCAGTCTACTTCCTGTTTTCTTCTGATCAAGACACAGCCAGCACCATGTCTGCCTGCATGCTGCCATGCTCCCTGCCATGATGATAATGGACCGAACCTCTGATCTACAAGCCTCCACCTCAATTAGATGTTTTCCTTTATAAGAGTTGCCATGGTCATTGTGTCTCTTTCATAGCAAAAGAAATCCTAACTTAGACAGTGTGTAATTACAAATTATACTGGTTTAGGGATGTGGTAATAGTAGGTTCTCTTCTAGGGTAATGGCCTCACCAGTCACTGGGAGTGGGGCTGGATTTATAGTGTTTGGCATGAGTTCCTCCTTTGGAGTAGAACTTAAGACCAACTGGATGGCTATTTAGAGTTTTGCATATGTCACATGAGTAAAGCGGAACTACATTATATTCTGTTTTTTTTTTTTCAATTTTAATTGACATGAAATAAGCTGAAAAATCTCACATCTTCTTCAGAGTTCTAAGGTCTCCCCAACTTCTGCCCTTTGTGAATCTCAGTAATTTACAACTTTGTATTCATTTCTTTGAGAATACTAAGGCTGTCTTATTTCCTGACTCTGATACTCAAGTCCCCTTAAACTGTATTGTTATTTATGCACAAGTAAGGAAGAATTGCCTGAATAAAATATGAATAAAAAAGTCTTGCAGTTTACTACATTCTCTTTTGCTTATTACAACCTTATCAGAGCTCCTAAGACACAGTTTTTGACTGTTTAGGCATTTTGAGACAGGCTGGACTTATGTTCACTATGTAGCCATTGATGGCCTTAAATTCCAGATCCTCATCACTCATCTTCCTAGAAGTTGGTTTTGGGTATGTTCCATTATACCTGTCCTACGCAGTGCTAGGGGTTGCCTGTCCTAAGTTAATACTAGCTCAAAACAGGCTTTTAAAATATTGCTATTTATATATTGTTTGTGTGTCTAAAATAAATACAAGCTTTCCCCTAAACTTTCCTTACATTCAGGTCTCTATTCTTATGAATGCCCTTCAGACTCCAAATCATTTTTGGAGTGACTTCAATGGGGCAGGTAAGTGGAGGTTCCAACGCTGTCTGAGGATTTTCTTTCCCAAGTGCTGAAACGATGTGCTGTGCACATCAGCCTAGGCAGTGAGTTCAGGCTAGTCCCGCGTTTTGAGGTAGCAGAGGAGGGAGAGCTCGTGTGTGGGTGTGGATGGAACAGCTCTTGGTTTCCCTTACTGCACCCTCCACCCATAAACTGTAGGTAAGTGGCTGTTCTCCATCGGAAACTATGTTTTCTGTTTGTCTGCCTGCTTGTTTCGGTTCATTCCCGCAGTCACTCTTCGGGTCTCTATCACTCAAAGACTTTCACGTGGATGACCACGTGGCCCTCAGAGTGGTACCTTCATGTCGTCTCTTGCTCCTTAGTATTGTGTTTTCTCGGATTCCACGCTTTGACCTTGAGACACTGTCTAATTTATCCTCTCCGCAATGCTGCCTACCATTGACTGATGTGTGCCAACTGCTCTAGATCTCGAACTGCTCTTTCTTTGCACCGGCAGCATGCTCTAAATATCCCAGGGTGTCAGCATAAATGTCACTGCTGTAGAGATAGCTTCCCAGTCTTTCTCCCAACTTGTCCCTGCTCTTCTTATTCTCTAGTTCCAAGTACACTCACTCCAAGAATAGATTGTGGTGGCATTTCTCATCTCGTACTTACTTCCCCTGAGCCAACTTCCTTTTGTCTTGTGGCATGAATATCAGCTGGACATTGTCACCTTTCCTCCAGTCTCTCCGTCCTCTTCATCTTTCCCAGGGTCTGTTCAGTGTGATTTGTTCTAACCTAGGTGCCGATACTAAAATATTCATATTGACAGAACACGCAAATTTTCCCGGCATACGGCTTTGTTTCGTTGTCATTGGTCAATACCCTTGGTGTTAGACAAGTTACAATTTATGTTAAGAGACTTCTGAAGTCAGTCTTCTCCCTCCCCACATTGGGAGGTGAGGTGCTGCATGCAGCTGGCATTGGCTCCCAAGTGTTTGAGAAATATAGTTCAGGCTTGTAAAACTGACAAAGTGAGTTGAAGGCAGGTTTATATCTCAAAGAGTAATAGAATTACAATGTTTAAAAGGCTTTTAAGAAAACAGAGGTCTTAGACTCAGGAAGAAGCCTGTCTATGGGTTAGTTCATCTGAAGGTATAACATTAAATTGCTAGACCAGTAGGAAGTCATTAATGTGCGATTTCAGTCTGTTTTCCATTTAAACTATAAATGCCACTGCAACTTTTAGATCTGTAGGACGTGAGGAGGAGCATGTGGTAAAAGGCTAAGCCCCATGCTGCCTCTCTTGCTTTCTTCAGGTGATATTATCCTTGGGAAGCTCCTGCTGACATGTCAGGTACCGACACTCCATCATACTCCATCATTCTACTATCCTTTTAGGCTCAAGAGATGAGAGCCTCAACATGACAGAGATGTCACAGGGCACAACAAATCTTGTCTTGCATCATCTGTGGTCTTAGGGGTGCTCTTTGGATTTCTGAGTGATAGCTGGCCCTGGAATACTGAGGACTGCAAGTGTGGAACTTATGTGGAGTTTGAAAACACACAAGCACCTGTTATCTGTTCTGGAAGAAGCTAAACTACCTCCAGGATGGGTTAAATCATCCAAGTTTCAGGGGAGCTAGAATAGAGGAATTTGTTAGCGTAACTTCAAGGGGGTGAAAGGCTGTTGGATAGAAATTTTCCTCTGATTTGATACATTCCATCTTGCAGGGAGAATTCTTATGACTGGGGAAGTAAACAAAACTTACTTGGCTTGGGAAGTAAAACAGCTCATCAATTCTTGAAATCTGCAAAACTCAAAGGGCTCCTTCCAAGTTCATATAAGCAGAAAGGGACCAACCTTATAGGGAGACTCTCTGACCTGTTGAGTTGTCATCAAATTCCTCAGGGTGTTCGATGGACACAGCCATTGGGACTTATCACCCATGCTGAGTGGTGGATTTGGTTTCATTGTCATGATACATCATTACCAAACATAAACTGGAGAGGACAAGCTTATACTTCCCTGTCAACGTTTTTCATGAAGAGAAGTCAGGACAAGAACTCCAGACAGGAACTTAGAAGTGGAGAACAATACAGAGGCCATGGAAGAGCATTGCTTCCTGGCTTGTTCTTCATGGCTGAACAGGATGCTTTCTTATATAACCCAGGACCACCTACCAAGGGTCTACAAAAGCGGGCTTGGCCCTCCCACATCAACCATTAATCAAATGGGTGACCCACAGACTTGTCTACAGGTCATTTCGATGGAGGATACTCCTTAATTAATGTTTCTTCTTAGATTTCTCTAGCCTATATCAGGGTGCCAATTTCCTAGCCAGTACATGGGGCCATGCTTTTGGGTGATACAGTTGCCTTTGAGTAATCCTGAAGAGTCTGAACTCTGCCCATCTCCCATGTACAACTGAATTTAAGTTTTAGTTCCTCAAGAATAAACAAGTTCCTGTCCTAACAAAGGGCCATTAGTCAACAACACCCTTGACAGCAGGGACACGGGAGGGAGGATGCACAAGTTCTTAGCCAGTCCCCACAGTATTTCAAGATGGTGGCCAAAAAGAAGGCAGCTCCTGTAATCCCCCTGAAAAATGCCCAGACTTGCCCAGCTATGTGAAAAGATGGGAAATTCGAAACCTTAGCCAATCAGAAATGTACTGAGACTGCTGTTTGTTTAACCAATCATGTTTTAAGATGACCTAAAACTGTTCCTAGAATTCCCCTAGCTATACTTAAGAGGTGCCTTAGTGTTCCTCCTGTGGTTGATACTTTGTGCAATAGTTGAACCCACATATTGGTTATTTCTGCAGAATCAACTCTCATTGTTCTTGCATACTATTTGAGTTTGGGGTCTTCAACAATTCTCATACCCTTACAATCCACAGCCACATCAGTAACCCCAACAAATCTACCAGATCACCATGCTAGACTTCCATGGAAGTGTTCCTTTGGTCTGTCATTGGTACCCTACCTGTGGTTAATAGATGTCTATTTAGATCCCCCTAAGGATGTCACATAACCATAGTAGCACCCATTAGAAAAAGAGTACCTGGAAATCAAGACAGGAAATCCATGACGCTTGAGTGGGCAAGTCATAATTAAGAAGGACTTTCCCCGCTCCATCTGTTTCCCAGACGATTTCAAGCATCTCCCTGAACACAGACAGGCCTGTGTGTAATAAAATCTGGCAGGTGGTTAATACGTAGAATGTGATATGTTGCTGTTGGCAGGTCTCCTTATCTAAAAGGGTTTCTGAGGGGCAGCCTGCCTCCTGTTCCTGTGCAAAGCACTGACTGCTTAACCCGGAGAGCAGGCAAGCCTCTGGGATAATGTCTGTGCTAGATTGGTTCAGGATCAAGGTGAATTGAATTTATACACGAGGAATCACTCACACTGCTGTGAGCTGGTTTCCTTCTTTTTCTGGGAATAGTCCCTGGAGACTGAGACTGGACAATGAGAGGTCTCTGGTGTGGCACAGATGAGTCAGAGTGGAGCTTGCTGCACCTGGGAAGCAGCCTCCCTGCCCTTCCCCCCTGCTGATAGAAGCCATGGAAGACTGAGTGGGAATAACAGACCCCTGGTGGCATCCCTGGAGCAGGAGAAATCAGGCTCCTGTGGGTGTTTAATTCCATAATGTCTCCTGTATTTCCCTGGCCTCCCACCTGTATATCCTTAGATGCGGCTGGCCTTTCTTTGTACCACCAGCTCCTGAATAATAACACAGAGACTTTTTTTTATTAATTATGAAAGCTTGGCCTTAGAATAGGCTTGGTCCCAACTAGCTCTTAAAACTTATATTGACCTATTTATTTTAATCTACTTTCTGTCACGTGGCTCCTTAGCTCTCCTCAATGCAGTACATCCTATTTCCTTTGCATCTGACTGGTGAATCTCTGGTCTCAAATTGTTTCCCAGAGTTCTTATCTCTGCCAGGAAGCCCTGCCTATCTTCTCCTGCCAAGCTATTGGTCATTCCAACTCTTTATTAAAACAATCAGAGGTTGTGTTAGGTGGGTGAGACACATCTTTACAACGTATACATAAAGATTATGAAACACTTATGCGAATGATACCATACATCTCATGCGCCCCAGGGCTGGTTTCTTCAGAGCCCAGGAAGAGGTTCTGTTGCCGATGCTCCTATTAAAATTGTTTTCTCTATTAAAAGTACAATCCTTCTTCATGGTCTAGCCTTGTGAGTCTACCTGAGTATCCCCTCCTCCCTCTATGAACTGTCCTTAAATTCCCAGATCAGGCCTGGGTCCCAATTGCCCAAGAATTAAGGCCAATAATTAACAAGTAGGATTCCATACAGGTACTTCTGCACAGCTAAAAAAAAAAATAATCAATCTTGAATAAAAGTCCTACAAAATGGGGGAGAATCTTTGCCAGCTATACATCTGACAGGATCAGCATAGAGAATGCAGAACTCAAAAAACAAAACAAAACAAAATGACTGATTCTAAAAATTATCCTGAATAGTGAGTCCTCAAAAAAAAATGGCTACAAAATATTTCAAAAATGTTCACTATCCCTAGAAATTAGGGAAAGGCAAATTAAGATTTTATTTTATCTCATACTGAAAGACAAAGGTCAACAAAACAACCAATAAGTAATGATGGAAGGGCTGTAAGGAAAGGGAAGCCCAATTTGCTGTTGGTGGAAATGCACACTGCTCCATCTCTAGAAATCAGTGTGGAGAATCCCCATATGACTCAGGTGTACCTCTCCTTGATACATGCCCAAAGATCACCCTATTCCCTAGATACTTGCTCAACTCAGCCCAACAGCCTGAGCTGAATCCCTGGGAATCCACATGGTAGAGGGAAAGAACCAACTCTACAGGCTGTCATTTAATTTACACACACACAGGAACTAGTTAGGTTCGTTGACATTCTGTTCTTAGTAGCCATGAATGGAAACAACTTAGGCCTCCGACTGATTTGCAGATGATGACAGTGTGATATGTATACACTACAGGAATGCTATTCAACTGTAAAGATTAAAAGAGCAATGACATGTGCAGGTAAATAGATAGAAGCATCACTTGTGCTTTCTCCTCTGGGGCTCAGAAATCCAAATCTTTCTATATGAGTAGACATGGTGGAGTGAGTAGCGAGTAAGGAGGGACCATTGCCTGATTGGTTTGGAGGTTGGGAAGTAATACAACAGGGTATAATTGATCTGATGGGGATGTGGGGAAATTGGGAGGATCAGTTATGGAGAGGAGAAAGGGATGCAGAAGAAGGGACATGGGTCAGATAGTAAGGATGTCTGAACACATCTTAAGGATTTACACTGTTAAATACCCACCTAAAAATACCTTCAATGCATGCAAGTCAGTGTATAAACATACTTGTACAGCTTAAATGAAAAGTTTCCATCTTGAGTTTTAGTGTTCTGTCCATGAGCCATTGAGCATCTAACAAAAATCCTGATAGAAATTATGAGAATCCCTGTTTTGAGTTATATACCAGTGAACTGACCACATTTTTAAAGACAGTGGGTGCTTTTACTGTACAAACAGGACCTGAGGTGACACTGGTACTCTTTCATGTTTTCTTCTGATGTTTTCACATTTTTCTGTTTCCAATGATATCTTTAATCATCTGGCTCTGACTACTGTGTGACTTGAAGTAAGAGGTCTGTGTTATACTGTTTCCCAGAGGGACAATCAATTCCTTCCCTACTCATTGATAGGTGGCTCCTTCACTACTCAAAGTCATGAAAAATAATTTATATGAATGTATTGCATTTATTTATGTTGTGTATGTTTAGATGGCACTGTGTGTGTGTGTGTGTGTGTGTGTGTGTGTGTGTGTGTGTGTGTGTGTGTAAATTAAATGACAGCCTGTAGAGTTGGTTCTTTCCTTCTACCATGTGAATTCCCAGGGATCCAGCTCAGGCTGTTGGGCTGAGTGGCAAGTGGTCATACCCTCTGAGCCACCTTGCTGTGTCCAAATAAGCTGCTTTATTACAATTGGCAAGACATTGTGATCTCGTTCAGGGTCACTTCTTGCTGGAATATACAAAGGTTTGATTTATACTTTTGTATCAATCACAGCATGTTTTCTATTTAATATTTTTTTCTTCCACCAAATGTTGAGTTATAGAGTTGGGGAACTGTGTGTCTTTTTATTTATTTTCTTTAAGACAGTGTTTGCTTATTAAATGAACAGTGAATTATGTTCAGCTGAATTTATAATACTCCTGATACTGAAGGGAACCGTAATGACCCCCTTCAGAGATAATCTTTCCACACTGTCTGTAGTTCTGATATGGTATGTCTTTTGTTATTTATCTCAAGTTCTGTGGTGCTGTTCAGGAACTTTGCAGAGTTAAAAAGGGATAAAGCACCCAAGAGTTTGTTCTTGTTTACTTTAGCCTTAAATTGATTCCCAGTATAGTTTTAAAGATAAACAGCAGTGGCTAATGTCAAAAAGATTACAAGTATAGAGAGGCATGCTATACCCAGTGATGTTTCCAATGACCTAATGCAGGGGAGTAGAGTTGGGAAGGAGAGATAAAAAGTTTGGTGGAAACACAAGACCAGGTTGTTTTATTTCTTGGTTAACTGGGGGCAAAACCGAGAGAGGAAGTGAGTCCTCCCCCAGAAAAACAGAAGAGATGTTTACTAAGGCACGAAACCTTGGAGATGTTTGAGTTTTGACATTGAGTTAAAGTAATTTTGGCTAAGTCTTGCCTGCTACTGCTACATGGTCTTGGAAAGAGTCTCTCTCTCTCTCTCTCTCTCTCTCTCTCTCTCTCTCTCTCTCTCTCTCTCTTCATCTGGATGGAGGGGACCTACAGATCAAGGAAGAGAAGAGGACAAATAAAGCAGGGATGTTAGTCAGTGGTCTGAGAGCGTAAGAATGATCTGGTATCAGAAATAAAGCAAAACACCCAGCCTACAGTCCACAACCCCAGAGCAGCTTGAAAACCTCTTCCAGAAACATATGGAAGTAAAGGCAGAAATCCACAGCTAATCAATGGGCTAAGCTTCTGGAGTACAATGGAAGTGAGGGAGTGATGATATGAACAAAGGAGTCGAGATTATGATGGGGAAACCACAGAATCAGCTGACCCAAGCTAGTGAGAGATCACTGACTCAGGTCTGCATAAGACCAAACTAGATACCATTAATATAGGTGACAATGGTGTGAGTGGGACAGTGTATGAGGCCACTGGCAGTGGGTCCAAGATGTAACACTAATGCACAAACTGACTTAGCGGAGCCCATTCCATATGGAGAGATGCCTTGCCCAGCCCAGACACAGGGGTGTGGGGGTGGAGAGGTCCTGCCTCAGCTAGATGGTGGGACCGGCTTCCTGTGGGAAGCCTTACCCTCTCTGTGGAACAGATGGAAGGAGGGGAGAGTACGGGGGGTGTGAGGAAAGAAAGGAAGGGAAACTGGGATTGGAATGTAGAAAATAAATTAATAAAATAAAAAAAGATGGAGGCAGGTAGATCAGGACCTTAAAATCATCTTAGGCTCCATACAGAGCTCTAGGTAAGCGTGAGTTCACAAGACAAGACAGGGGACCTCGTCTCAGGGGGAAAGCAACAAACAATGAAACCAGAGGGGCTTTCTCTAGGATTGAGAGGCTTATACTAGAACCCAGGACCTTACACATACTAAGCATTCTTCCTGCACTGGATGGCTATTTTTAATTCAATAAAATCATGAGGCAAATGAAAGAAAAAAAAGAATGATGTGGTGTCACATAAAAACCACACAAAGGTACATACTTGATAGGGGACGATACCCATCATTCCTTCTCCCGCATCCACATCAAAAGGGATTCCTCTAGATTTCCTCTCAAGCCCCAGTTTCCTGATGGTTGTGTTGGCGGGGCTTTCGCTGGTGTGGTAGACCCCTGCACCATAGCAAGCAAGTGGGGTAAAACCCCAGATACTGCCTCCGCAGGCTTACCCTCCCTACACACTTCCGGCAAGCCTTCTCCGTCTCCATATTCACGTTTGCTCTCTCGGTCAGCTATGAGCACTGTTGCAGTTCTTGTCGGAATAAACATCAGTACAGGAAGCAGTGTTCTCCAGACTTGGAGTTTTTACAGCACAGAGTAGGGTTTCTTTGTTTACAACTCAAAGCAGACCTTTATCAACAAGAGTGCATAAGCAGTTCAACACCGTTGCCTTCTCTCTAGGATAACAGTCTTCCATCGTGTACAACTGAATCAGATCAGCCACTGTGGTGGAAGGTACCTTTGTTCCTACAGTCTTTCTGTCCTTCTGCAGTGATTTCCTGAACCTTGGGAGGCAGTGTTGGTGCAGTGATGATGTGGAAATCTGGATTGCAATTTAAAGCTGATTACTGCACAGTCTCTTACTCTCCTCACATTGACCAGCTGTGAGTCACTGCATTAATCACCATCCACTTTAAACGTTTTCGGATGAGTGTTGAGAGACACAGAAATCTATGCGTAACAGATAGAAACAGGAGCAGTTTATGCATATGTTCAGGGTAACAATATCAGGTTCTCTTCTGGCCCTCTGATCTGGTAACGGGCATGGATCCTGTCTTTTGGGGTGTACTTAAAATACAGCCAGAAAGCTACTGGTGAATCATGTGGCATGCATTCCATTGCTTACATCAGTAGGTGTGTCTTTTCAAGCCAGTTATTATTGTATCATAGAGGATTTGCAGCTAGGTGAGACTTTCATCACCTTGCAGCATGAATAGAACCTTCCAGCACCATGGAAAGTGATAAGTGGGTACTGAATATTACACACAGTAGAATATTACACATTTGTAAGGAAAAGTGGAATTGACAGGTGTAGGGATGGACGTGGAATTAGTCATTCTGAGTGAGGTGGGCCAGACTCAGAGAGCCAAATACTACAGCATGGGATTGCTCACATGTGGATGCTAGCTTTGAACTTTTACATATGTGCATTTAAATGCATGGGATCTCTCCCATGTGGATGCTGGCTTTGAACTCTTACATACATGCATTTAAACACATGGGATCTCTCACATGTGGATGCTAGCTTTGAACATTTACATCTGACTCCCTTGGGAGATAGAATCCAGGTGGTATGAAAGAGTGGAAGGGAAATAACGGAACAGGAAGGGTTATGCAGGGCGAGGGACCAGAGAGCAGGGTAGGGGAGCTAGTACAGAGACTAATGCAAAAGAAGTTTGAAGATGCCACCTAGAAGCCTACTACTGTAGAAGCTTCCTAAGGTATATTATGTGTATTACATATACTTGCACACACACACACACACACACACACACACACACACACACACACGTTAATATGTTAACTAAAAAGTCCAATACCAATTATAGCTCATTCTTTTCCAGATGTTGGTCAGTGGAGTCCCATGCTACCTCCTAAATTTTACAGGCTACTGCCATTTATTATCATTGTCCCTGTTTGGTCTCCAGAACTTGATGGTAAGATCCCATTCTTTTTCAAGTTTTCACATGGCATGCTTGACTCACAGGACATGGAAAACTCAAGCTGGTACTTATCTGGAAACTTCACCTGTATGCATATTCATGTGTATTATTTAGTTTACTTTTATTTCATAATGTGTGTGGTGTATGTGTGTGTGTGTGTGTGTGTGTGTGTGTGTATACACATGTTCTAAAGATGCTCATGTGTTTGTGTAGGCTGCCACTGATTAGCATCGAGTGCCCTGCTGTATAAGTGGCTTACTTACCACCTAAGTTTTTCAAATAGGGTTTCTCACTTAACCCAGTTGGAGCCATTTGGTGTTACAATATGTCTTGGTCTAGGAAGCGTCTTATATATCATCTCTGTCTATCCTGATTGGCTACACTGGCTGGCCAATAGCTCTTGTGATTTGACTATCTCTATCTGCACCGGGGCTGACTTTAGAGAAGTGTGTGACATCTCCTGGTACTGGGTGTCTGAACTGGGCTAGCAAGAATGTTATCCACTGAGCCACCTCCCCAGCCCCAGATGCAGTGTCTTCTAAAGTGAGCTTGCACTTGGTACTGTGAACTCAGATTTACACAGCCCATTTACAAAGAAGTTGAAATGCCTTCTCTCCCCTCCTGAGCCTGTTTTCCTCCTGGTAGTTTGCACACTCTGTGGATAAAAAAGAGCCAGTCCCGATGATATAATACCAAACCATTTCATGGCAGAAGAACACACATTTAGAAGAAGTCCCCATTGAAGGCTAGTATGTTAAGCAACAGACAGAATGACTAAGTAGCTGCTGCCCAGGCCAAGACATATTGTACACCAAATGGCTGCAGATATCTCACATACTTTCTCAGTGTTTCTTCAATGCTTACTATCAGGCACATCTATGCATTTTTACTAGCAAATTAAAGGTCAACAACATAGACTGGTATTTCCTTGGGAAGAAAGTGGAGATTATTTGTTGTCCTCCTAGGGAGTATAAAAAAGACAAGGGCCAGCTCCAAAATGAAGACTGCGTTTTAGTGTATGTGCTTGTGCTTAGGAACCAGTCAAGATAGCAGTCATGATCAAACTTAATCATACCTATACCAGGCACTGCTTACATTGCTTATTCATGTTGTTCAATAGGACTCAGTCCTGACTTTGGTGGAAATAAGTAAGGAAGAATGAATCATGACTTGTTATGGAACACCTGGGACTTGGTGTGCATGCCATATGGGAAGAGAAGATTTTATTTATTTATTTTCTGAGGTGGAAATTTTGGCATGAATTTCTAAGATTGTATCCACATATGCCAGGGCTTGAAAATCATTTAAGATAAAGGAAATGGCCTTAATAAATTGTTTTAATCATGATTCTCTGGGCATCTTCTCTCTTGGAGGTGAGCTCTTTTGGAAGTGAGAAGCTCATGAGGCTGAGGAAGGGAACTAACTTCTAAGCGTAGGTATGTGGAAACTTACGAAATCCACAGCTCCCTCCCAGGATTGTAAAGTAGTCATCAATATCTGAGTGACACTTTCTGGATCTTGCTGGGAGTTTGTTGGGGGTGGGGGAACTCCAGGAGCACAGCTTTTGTGTGTTGTCATCCACACTGAGGTGATTCTACAGTGAGGCTACTGTGCTGGAGTCACCCACACTCCTGTGAGCAACACTTCACCACACATAACTTACTGACTCACCAAACCAGACTTTGGTGGCGTCATTTCTTTTGGTCTGTGGTCAATGCCGTATCTGGGGTGAATAGAGATCTTTTTCCTATCTCCCCAGGAAAAGTCACAAAGGCAGCTGCACACATGGAAAAGAGTGTCTCCTTGGAGGGTGTGGCATATGTCTAATGTGGTTACTGCAATCCAGTCTATGGTCTGACTTCAGAGAACCTGTCCTTATCGAGGACATAGATTCCAATGCTGCAACAGGAAGTGGATGAGGTAAAGGTCCTAGGTCAACCAGGGCAATTCCCACCAGAGTAAAACACTTCCTAGTTCATCTTAACCCCTTTGAAAAAGGCTCCCTAGTAAAATTTGTCACTCAAGGATAGAATTCCTCTACCGATAACGCGCTACTTTAGAGAGGAGGTACTTTTCAACCCACAAAAATGAATTTAAAAGGACTCTGTCTGTGATGTGGTCATCCTTACCCCTAATGCATAAGAAAGGAAATGATTTAGTTACAATCCTGTTCTGACACTTGGGGTGAGAGCTTTATCACATGAGGTTCTGACACAGGTTTTGCAATTCTCCATGACCATCAGGGTCTCAGAAAGTTCCATTCAGCTAAGGCTGACCCGAGTGACTTTGCTAGTCTCGAATGTGAGGTATCAAAGTGGACAGGAAAATAATGATGAAAAAAGCATTAAAAAAAGTTTTAGGTTTTCTGTAGAGGCCTATCAGTCTCCAACACAAGCACTTTGTGTTGGCTTGTCTGCTCAACGGACCCCTGACTGTTTAATTCAGTGTGCATATCTCTCAGCAGATGTGAGGATGTGCGCTTGATTGTTACCAACTGGAGACACGATGCTGCTTGCAGTTGGCTCTGGCTCTTCATAACCCAGAGAGTCAGACCCAGTCACAGAGTGGAGAGTCCCCTGTCAAAGGAGTGAGGCCCACAGCCCTGGCTGCAAAGGCTGCACCACAGCAGGCGCACGTGGAGGTGATCTCCATGCATGCCTGACATCTGCCTCCTGAGGGCGTTCTGAGTCTTGTGAGCTAAAAGAACAGTGCTTCACTTTCTGGATCACTGCAGATCCTTGTCAATGGCCATGGATGATACACTTGCTGTAGCTCAGGAACCCGGCGAAATAAGAGGAGGTATGGTGCGTTTCTGAAGAGGTAACAAGTAGTAAGGCACAGAGAACAGGTCAGTGCACCACACATTAACTATCTGTCACCATAACAAAACACCCAAGAATGACTATGGAAGAGAAGGAGGTTTGTTTAGAGCATAGTTTAAAGAGCTGGAAGGCCTGGCATTTGCATTGGCCTAGTTCTGGTGAGAGCCCCAGAGAACAGCAGGAAGATACCTCAGAGTGAGCAGCCACAGTCTCATTCAGGGAGCAGATAGGAAGGACTGGCCATTCTCCTTCCTCTGTAATCCTCTCACGAGCTGGAACTCTCTGACGCCCTTAAGAACCACAGCTCTCCGATGAAGGCTCACCTCACCTCCCAGCACTCCTCAACAAATCACCCTTTTAATGCTGAGGGCATCTTGGAGACACAAACCATATGCAAACTGTAGCAGCCCTTTAGAACCACACTATCCTTGATTGCTTTTTCAAGGGACCCACCTCCAAACAGGAGCAGTAGAATGCTCTGTGTCAGTGACGATGGCTGGCCACTGGGCTGGCTCTGTAATGTAAACAGATGTGACAAATAATACATTTGATGGAGGATTGGATTGTCCTTGTGGGGTTTGGTTGTGTCTTTGTGCTTCTGTGCCTGAAAAGAGTATGGCCAAGTTACCTGTCCCTTCCTAGTCCTGGAGATCAGAATGTGGCATATGTAGAACGTGCCTGAATCCATCTTGTGCGTAACTGTGACCCTAGGCCAAAACTCAAGATCAGAAATGAGAAGTGGGTATATAAGCCATGAGTCTGAGAGCTGCTCCTCTTCTCAGAGAATGCTGATCAACACACTTGGATCATCTTTGCTGTAACAGTTTCCTTTGATATTAAAACCTTCCATTTTGGGAGGAAGTTGCTTAACACGCAAGGTATTAAGAGGAAGGTGAAAAAGTAAGATATTTTAAGAGAAGAGATGTTGTTAGGTAAGGGAGTCCTATGGAGGGAGTCCAGCAAGACACAGGATGTTTACAAGAAGGTAAAACATCAGGGTGTTCCAACGGGAGGTGAAACACTGCATCCTGCAGAGAAGAATCTCATACTCAGGAAATGAAAACCTCAAAATAGCTTCAGGAAGTGTCTGAAATGAATCAGATTCACCAGGCTCCTCCCTCCCCAAGTGTATGTAGAATTATGGATTGACGAGAGACACTCTGATGGGTCAAGTTGCCTCAAAGGAGTAGAGATCAGCTGAGCTGCATGGGGGATGCTCAGACCAACTCAGTTATTGTGCTGGCTGGTTTTGTGTGTCAACTTGACACAAGCTAGAGTCATCAGAGGAACTACCCTCAGTGGAGGAGATGCCTCCATGAGATCCAACTGTAAGGCGTTTTCTCAATTAGTGAGGAGTGTGGGAGAGCCCAGCCCATGGTGGGTAGTACCATTCCTGGGCTGGTGGTCCTGGGTTCTACAACAAAGCAGGCTAAGCAAGCCAGTAAGCAGCTCCCTCCATGGCCTCTGCATCAGCTCCTGCTTCCAGGATCCCGCCCCATCTGCGTTCCTGTTCAGACTCCCTTCAGTGATGAACAGTGCTGTGTCACTCTAAGCCAAATAAGTCCTTTCCTTCTCAAATTGCTTTTGGTCATGGAGTTGCATCATGGCATCGGGAACCCAACTAGGATTCAGTTATCTACAAACGATACTCTTCAAGCTTTTGAGTGGCCTGCAGGTTGTATAATGTGTTCCATGTTTCCAGTTTATGTGAACTGTCACCAATGTTAGCTCTGGTAGACTTTTGTTGAGTCCCTTCTGCCCCTTATCCATATTCCTGTAAGTAGCCACAACAAAATCAATGCCTTAGCAAGCTGGGCTTTGGTGATGTTTTTACTTTGGTCTGCCTTTAGTTCTGTTGATAAGACCTCAAAGTTAGCACAGACACCCAAAGAGCAAGTTTTCAGCACAGAGGAGATTTATTTGCCCCAGAGGGACGAAGGGCAGGGGATAAGAGACAAAGACAGGAGACAGAGGACTGAGGAGAAGAGGAAAAAGAGTAAGGGAGGAGACGGGAGCATGAGCTAGAGCCCCTTCACATTTCTCTAGCAATGCTGACACAGAACCATCTTCTATAAAGAGCCATTGAAATGAACAAATATAATTATGTAAAAGTTACTTGTCAGTTTTGTGCCATGTCCTAGCATGTACATAAAGTGAAGTCAGAAGTAAGAACTCCAGCTCACTCAGCAACCTCATCAGCATCATTCACTTTGGAGCACTCCAACATGGAAAACCAAGCGTGAGCTGCTTTCTTTCATTTGCTGATTGAAAAATCTTAATTTATTAGCACTATGCTGCATGACAGAGTGCAATGAAAATTCCGGAAGCCCAGAAAAAAATAGACCCCAAACAAAAACCAACCAGGTTTCTCATTACTAAAAAGTTTCTTTTCTCCTAATCAGCTATGTTAATTTTTAATGTGAACAATGTGGTACCATTTAACAACAAGACCTAGGAAGCACAGTTAGGAGGCAGCCATGTTAACGATTATATTTTCTCAGTTGCTGCATGAATCATGCCCTACTTAGAATAAAGGGGGATGGAAGGAGGCAGAAGCACTCAACGCGCCTGACATGTGGCTTGTTAAAAGTGATCATCGGGCAATCTGTGCCCAAATGCCACCAATCCTTCTCCAACTCAGAGTGTGTGCTAGTGAACAGGAGACAGCATTTGAGCTGCCTTGACCTCTGACAATGGCGAGCGTTAGGATGAATTTTGAACCTCGAAAAGGCATTTTACATATGAGCCCCCTTTTAACTATACGTATAAGTACATACAAAACAAGTCTCTCAACAGGAAGATGTGAACTTTCCTTTTCCAATGATGTGTGTTGTAGACATTTTGGTGTACAAGCTCAGCAGCTTGTTGTAAGCCAGCTTTCTCTCTCTGTCTCTCTGTCTTCTGTCAACATATTGCAGTGATGCTGTTATAAGTGCTCCAAAATAAACTGATGTGTGTGTGTACATGTGCATACAAACACACAATATTGTCTCAAATCATCCACTCAATTCATATTTACAGATGGCCTCCCTTATTTTAATATTCAGTCAGCAAAGATAAGGTACATGTTTTACATGAGTAAGTTGTAAATAGAGTGGTACAGTGACATAAAAATAGAAATCTCCCTAACCTTTATAAAACCTCCAGTCAGTGTACACAGACTATCATAGGACTTACAGAGGCATTAGCAACCTCAGGAATGGGAAAACTGTGACAGATTAAATAAAATTGCTTAGGGCTTACTCTCATATATGCATTTAAACACTGAATCCTGATTTTGTGCTCACATTAACACTGGTTTCAGTACACATTTAGGGAAATATACTAAAGAGAAAATAAATAAATAGGTTTTCAACATCACTCAGTTATTTGGGAGTGAAAATACTACAAGAAGGACAATGTGTTTGTTGGTGAATGTATGAAACCAAAGGTAAAACTAGGAGCACACTCAGTTCCTCTGCTTAGGGGTGGGCGTGGCTGTATCTGCTCCACAGAGCGCTGATGAAGAGTACACGACTGAGAATATAGCCAAGGGATCAGTGTGTAGCTAAGAGCCACCATAGCCTCTGTACACCTTGGCATTTTTCTTTCAAGAAATAGTTTGAGTCCCCGCTCTGGATTTGAAAGCTGGGGTCACCTAACTGTCCGTACCCTAGGAACGTTTCTTAAACTCCATAAGCTTTTTATTCATTCTTTTTATGTCTTCATCAAACATGAGAAAGCAAAACCAACCAAGAACGGCATTAGACACCTGAAGGTGTGAGTCTGGTCTAGATGCCCGAGGAGCCTGTGATGAGTGGAGTTGGGTGTGGCCGTTTGAGTAGCCTTAATCACTTAATTGGCAAAACAGATCAGTTTTTGCTTGCTTTTGTAGATATGGTTTTCCCACTTAAAAAAAGTCCTTCCCTCAACCGCCTTCTCAGGAAGTCTCAGATTTGACGCTGAGATTATTATTCATCGTGTTAACCAATTTGCTAACCAATAAATCTTTTAATTGTAACTAAATTAGCTAACAAACTTTGTAACAGTATTTTCTCCTTGAAAGTTAGTTACCTGGGGTGTTTATTGCAGTAACTGAAAACTGACTAATAACATGGCATTTGTTGTTGCTGTTAGGAATATCTCTCGAAGACTTCATCTAGTATCTGCTACTGTGTCTGCACATTCATGGGTGGACAAAAACATTTCAGCTGATAGTACTAAAATGAGTTGAGTTCAAGCCCTAGTGGGATGGGCCTTGTAATCTCTGTGCTTCCTCTGTAAAATTTGAATTGACAGTGAGTGCTCAAAATTTAGCTGTTTACACAAGTCTGCTCCAGATATCTGAGGTCTGACCCAGCCTCAATATCTTGTACAATCCATCACTAACATCTGTATTTAGTTCTGAGCAACTGGAAAAAAATTGTCACTATTCCTTTGGGATGCCTTTCTATTAGACCGTACCCTGCTTGGGGAAGTGACCGGTTTTGTTACTGTATCATCCAATGCTTGTCATCATATGTGGACAATGATTGTCAGGAATACTATTCTTTGGTATTCTTTCGTGGTACTTTCCCAAACAGTTTTCACACACACACACACACACACACACACACACACACACACACACACACACACGAAAACCATGTCATAGGAAGATCTTTCTCTGACTTTCTGCAATACATGTATGAAGTTGTTGTTTTTCTTACAATTAAGGTCAAATAAGTTTTAACAAAGAGATTCCCCACCACCTTCCATGGGTTTTGAGGCACCTCTTGAAAGATGACCATTACAGGAGCAAGGTCCCTATCACCCAATTCCTGCAGAGCTAAGGTAGCTGACCTTCCACACCATAAAAATAAAGCACCGTTCTTTCTTATGTAAAACAACTAATACACATGCTCAGTCTAGCTCCCAGTTGAGCTGAATAATGCTGCTAAATGCCCAGGGCCTTTCTCCTGGAGACCTAGGCCTGGCTGGCTTTGTTTGTTGTTGTTGTTTGTTTGTTTGTTTTTTATTTATTTAAATTTGAAACCAAGATCTTTTACAAGTCAATCCCACTTCCCTTACACTCCCACCCTCTCCTATCACCCCCACCAAACCCCAGCCCATCCCCGTTCTGCTCCCCAGGGAGGGTGAGGCCTTCCATGGGGAGTCTTCAAAGTCTGTCATATCATTTGGGGCAGGGCCTAGGCTCTCCCCCATG